>QEPC01006863.1:2779230-2795916 GCA_003113815.1 Sphenodon punctatus
TTTCTATCCAGCTGGAGGGACACTCCCCTACCCCACCCCCCACATAGCCCCCCAGCAAAATGCCCCAGATGGCCAGCAGCAACCCCTAGACACACTGGGCTTTCAAGGGCTTCCTTTCATTTTGAAATAATCCTCGCAACCCTGCCGGTGTCCATTCTTTTCCGTACATCTGACCCCCCCCTCTCCTCATCCTGAGCGCGAGTTCATTGCCGTCATGGCAACTATGCGACTGTCTCAGATGGTAGCTGGCACAGCGCATGATGGGGGTCATACCCTTGACCTAATATCTTGCACTGGCCTTGAGGCGAGGAATCCATTGGTGGTGAGGTGTCATCGGTGCCCGTGTCATGGACGGATCATTACCTCCTCCAGACCACTCTCCTGGCACGTGTCTGCCCCCAGTAAGGTGCAGAACCAGTTCAGTTGGTTCGCCCACAGAGACTTATGGAACCGGAGAGGTTCCGGAATGCTCTTGGGGGAACCTCCCTCTGATCTCGATGACCGTTCGCTGCTGACAGAGGCCATCGACCAAACGGCTCCTAGGCATCCACTCCCAGAATGTTGACTCCTCTGGTCTCCGTGGTATATGGAAGAGCTGCGGAGGATGAAGCGGGAAGGGTGGCAGTTGGAGCAATTATGGTGTCGTTCTCACGCTGAAGCTGACCGATTGCAGCATAGAGCTAGTTCACGAAGAGGTTCTTTGCTGCTCTCATAGCATCTGTGAAGTCAGGTCCAGTTGAGCTTTTCCAGGTGTTGAGGGGGCTGGTCATGTTTGTCAACTTTTTTGTAGATAAGATCTCCCAGATTCACCAGAGTTTTGATGCCACGTTTAGTGCAGTAGGAGAACCAGAGGTAATGGAAGCCCTGTCTTGTCCAGTTTTCTGGGATCATTTTCAGTCGATATCACTCACTGATGTGGAGGAGGTTCTTGGGGCTGTTCGGGCCACCTGTTGTGAACTTGGCCCCTGCCCGTCTAAGGCCAGCCAGGAGACTTTGGAGCCGCTGCTGGCTGGGGTAGTCAACACCTCCCTTAGAGAGGGCAGAGTGTCAGGCTGCCTCAAAGAGCCGGTGGTGTGGCCTCTGCTTAAAAAAACATCTTTGGATGCTGACTCCCTGGCCAGCTATTGGCCAGTCTCTAACCTTCCCTTTTAGGGAAGGTTATTGAGCGGGTGGTGGCCCAGCAGCTTCAGGGACATCTGGACCATGTCAGTTTTTTAGATCCCTCGCAGTCCTGTTTTTGGCCGGGTTTTGATACTGAGACTATGCTTGTGGTCTTGGTCGCCAACCTCTACCGTGAGCTGGACCAGGGTTGTTTGACCATGTTGGTCCTGTTAGATCTCTTGACTGCATTTGACACTGTTGATCATGAGGTGTTGGTGGCGTGCTTGCAGGACCATGCCGTGGTGGGCAGGATGGTCCTTGGATTGTTCCATTCCTTCCTAGCCAGGAAAACTCAACATGTGGTTGCTGAGTGATCTTCTTCTCCCCTGGACCTCAAGTGTGGAGTCCCCACAAGGTTCTGTTTTGTCCCCTCTCTTGTTCAGTGTGTACATGCAGCCTTTGAGTGAGGTCGTCAGAGGGTTTGGCGTGCAATGTCATCAGTATGCGGATGACACCCAGCTTTACCTCTCCTTCTCAGCTGATCTAGGCCCAGCAGTCTTGGTGCTTACCTGATGTCTGGCAGCTGTGGGGGACTGGATAAGGGTGAGCCATCTGAAGCTGAATCCTGACAAGACAGAGATGATGCTGGGGGGGAGGACTGAGGGTGTGGTGGCTCCTGTCATTGATGGGGGTCTGTCCTTTGTTGGTCCCGCAGGTGCGTAGTCTGGTGGTGCTCCTTGACCCATGCCTCTGCCTGGCTGCCCAGGTGAAGGCAGTGGTGAAGGGATCATTTCGCTAATTACATCTGGTGCGACGGCTTCGGCTGTATGTCTCAGAGTCCGACCTAGCCACCATCATCCATGCTTTCATCACCTCAAGACTGAACTACTACAATGTGCTCTACGTGGGGCTACCCTTGGGGATGGTTCAGAAATGGCAACTGGTGCGCACTGCGGCAGCCCATCTTCTTACGGGGATGGGTCACTGTGAGCACATTACACCTGTGCTTCGGTCTCTGCACTGGCTGCCTATAGTTTTCCAGGCCCAGTTCAAGATGTTGGTTTTGACCTATAAAGCCCTTTACAGCTTGGACCCTGATTACTTGCGGGATCGCCTCACCCCCCAGGTCATAGAGTGACCCCTGTGGTCGTCGGGAGATGCCCTCTTCGGAAACCCCAGGGTTTCATAGGTGGCGACGATGAGGAGGGTGTTTTCGGTGGCCACGTTGAGGCCATGGAACTCCCTGTCAACAGAGGTCTGCCTGGTCCCGAATCTCCCCTCCTTTCATAAGAAATGTCAGGCCTGGCTGTTCCGCCGGGCTTTTGGGGAGGGGGAGAGGTAATGGTTGGGGGGGATGGTCCTACTTTGTTTTTTGTATTAGGTCTTTTTAACTCTGCCTTTTTGTAGTTCATTTATTGTGATTTTATTGGTTTTTATTGTTTATATATGTAGCACTTTCAATGTTGATTTTATTGTGTTTTACGTCACCCCGCATTGGCAGGAGGGGCAGCATAAAAATAGAATAAAATAAATAAATAAATCCCTCCCCGCAAATGATGCCCCTTTTCTATTGCCAGAAGAAACATTCGCAGAGGGTTTCTTCTTGCAACCTTGCTTCGGAATGATTGTGAATTGGGGAGGAATTGCACCTGGTCAGTTTGATTCCTCCCCCCCCCCTTTTGCAAATTGATTGTTTTCCCTTAAACCTGTAGGGCCAGCGCCTTTGGGTGGCGTAGATCCCCTGAAATGGGGCATTTTAAATAGAAAAGAAATGTATAATACTGCATCAAAGGCATTTATGCTGGCTAATGCATCCCCTCCCCCCCGGCCTCTTGTACCCTACAGCACATTCCCTTGCCTTGCTGCATTCAAGTCCCAGGGCTGCTGTCATTGTCAGCAGAATCGGTTTGAGAATGAAGGGATCCCGGATCGAGCCTTACTCGCTTCAAACGCTTTCCCCTTTGAGATCCTCTCAATTTATTACTATAATTCCAATCCCCCTTCCCCCTCTCCCCAGCTCTTAATGCTGTTCCAGAAAGGGTGAAATAGAGCCAGCAAACAGACAGCCACGTTCAGCAGCTTGCCTTGCCTGCAATTTCCAGCAGCAGCCGGCTCCTTGTAATCGGCCAAGCACAGAGCCTGGGATGAGAGGAGGCCGCAGTACCCAGCTTATCTCCGTATGTACAGCATGCATACAGACACAAAATGACTATGGCTGTGTCCAGGCACCAAAGCAGCGCCAAGCTCTGTAATTGCTACATTTTAAATCCCTCTTCCTAGTGGATGATGTTGCAAAGAGATTCCCCCCTCCCCTACCTAGCTCTAGGGGATTTTGCATGCAATCCATCAGGATGCTTCCCCCTCAATTCCTATCAAGTGTGGACAGACCCCTCTCACCCTTCTTGAGAGCTTTGGTGACTTTTGGGGGGATGTTCTCCTGGCTTCCCAGCACAGATCCTTCCAGTTCTTAAAGCGAACTCAATCATTGCATCTCGTGGTAGCTCACTAGCTGGACCGGGGAGGGGGGTGTCCTGCTTTGCATGTCAGTCCAGCTTGTCTCAGTGGCTGAAACACTTCGCTTTTGTAGCGGTCAGGGGGAGTGGGGAAAGTGCTCCTGGAAAAGGCCTCCCAGTGTTGCTGGCTTCGTGCACGACACTCCCCAGGCCCTGTCTTAGCAGGCAGGCGGGCATAGGAATATAATTCCCCGGGTGCCAGTACAGCATGCAAGCTCGCAAGAGCGCCAAACGCCATGGGAAAACATGGCATTTTGGTGGGATGGCAGCGGACGCCTCTGCATACGCACTGTGGCTACTGTGCCACATGATGTGGTGGGACTGGTCAATCTTCAGGCCCGCCCACAGTGCGACCCTGCTGCCATGGCAGCAGCAGCAGGGATGTGGACACAGCCGCTGGGGAGGGGTGCGAGGTAGCAACAGGCAGACTTGCTATCACTGAGGAGACATTGATAGTCTGCTGTCAGAGAGTGGTAACGCTGCCATTGGCGGGCAGAGCAGCAGCTGGTAAAATCCCTCCCCAACAGAGCAGTTGCAGTCAGAGAGGCTAGCAGGCAGCGTGGGGCCCAGGGCGGCTGCCCGGGACTACCCCGCAGTAAGGCCGGCCTTGCTAGTGTCCTTCATGCAGATGCTGCTTTACAAATGTGAAATTCTTGGTCATAGCTAGCTATGGGATGAGTAAGACTGGGTGTTTTTAGAGAAGTGCTTCCCCATCCATTATCCACCCATCATGCGTTGGTGCCCTATGTAGCCCTGCCAAATGCATGATGGGTGATTGGCGGGTAATGAGTGGGGAGGTGCTTGTCTGAAAACACCCTGTATGATCTGGGAAGGAGGATGACAAGAGGACTTTCTAGAACTTTAAAGAGCCAGCTTTTGCCACCTTGATGCCAGTTTGAGCAGTACCTTCATAACTTATGTTATTGAGATGGTGCTTAACTAGGGGAGGGATGGTAAGCTCCCTTGTGTATATAAAAACTGGAAAATACCCAGTATAATTTAATATTTTAGATTTAGTTCTTGTACATAAGATAAATGTATTTGTTGAACACCAAGTTGCTTATGTACATTATCTACAACATTGTTAGGTTGGTGATGATAAAACTGTGAAACAATGGAAAATGGAGGGCCCAGGATATGGTGAAGAGGAAGAACCAATACATACAATTCTTGGAAAGGTAAAATAAGTCGTTTCCCTCATACAGAATAAAAACTATATCTTGTTACTAGTTATTTATAATGTTGGTTGATGTGGCTGAAGCATGATTGATCATCAATGCCAGCTTGAAGATCGCAGAACAGGCAGAAACATGTCAACCACAATACACTTCTGCACCATTCTCTTGCTGTATTCATGTAACATTAATTTGGATGCCCCTTAGTCACCAAGAAAAGTATACACAGAGAATCTATCAAGGCAAAAGTATTGGGGAACTTGTGATGGGACTCAACAAAAGTAAGATGAATTAACTTTGAAAGAAGGGCAATGTTCCCTCTAGGGGAAAGAAATACAACAAAGTGTTCTTTCTACCAATTAAGACACAGTTTATGATAACTAGAAATTTAAAGTACTGCCTTTCAAAGAGTACACCTTTTTGACCAACTGGAGGATTCAGCTAATGTCTGAAACTGATGAAGGGGATTTAGTCTTGTACATTTTTTAGCTGGAGATAATCAGTTATTTCCTGCAATGCTATTTTGAGTAGATGCATATTATTAGCATGTATTATGGGTGTTAGTCTGGTTTAAATATATTCAAACTCTGAAATTCTAAAACCCAAAGTTGTTTTTATCTGTAGTTAAGTTGCTCTTTTTCTGACTACTCAAACCAGTAACTAAAAACAAAGGCAAATATTGTATGCTACACTTCACCACAGTCTGCACAGAAGACTCTCTGCTTTACATAGTCTTGCTTTGGGTTTTAGTCTTCATTAAATACCCTCTGTTTGTCTGAATGGCTACTTAACGTTGGTGGTGTAGCTGTAAACATAATAATTAAAATGTCTATTGAGAGACCATAGTCATCTTGTAATAAAACTTGAAGATAATTCAGTGTAACTGTTCAGCAGTAATTTTACGTGTAATATGCAGTATTTGGAAGAGTTGATTATTGCTATAACTGAATTTTTGTTTCTCAAAGACTGTATATGCATGAATTGATCACCACTGGAAGAAACCAATTTTTGCCACTTGTGGGCAGCAGGTGGACATCTGGGATGAGCAAAGGACTAGTCCTGTATGCTCTTTGACATGGGGCGTGGATAGCATAAGCAGCGTCAAGTTTAATCCGATTGAGGTAATTTTTTAATATATGCTACGTTGTAGACATAATGTCAAAAATATGTTTAAACTGTTCAGATATTCATGGTAAACTATCTGAAGTTGTTTCCTATTCCTTGAACAATATTTTTAATAAGTGTTTTATTTTAAAAAGATTATCAATGTGTTAGCTATAATATTTGTTAATTCACTCTTATTCTAAGTTCCTCCTTTTAAGAGGTGTTATAGAAGACTGATGTATTTCTATTCTATTCACCTTTTTAAAAAAATGTAATACCTGCATACTAGAAAAAGCATGCTATGACTAAATTTAAACAGGCAAAATGTTACGTGCTTAAAGATGTTGTGCAAATTTCCTAAGTTAAATTGTGTTGTTTTTTTCTTGTTCATCTTACATTTGCCAATAGTTCATGACAAAGCCATTTATTTTTTTAGACCTACCTTTTAGGAAGCTGTGCTTCGGACAGAAATATTGTACTGTATGACATGAGGGAGTCAACTCCATTGAAGAAGGTAACCATTTTTCTTCTCTTATAAAAACTTGTTGATAAAATGCTTTAAAACTTGTTTGCCCAGCAATGCCTAATTGACATGTTAGATCTTTAAAGTAGTTACAGACCTCAGAGCTTGGAAGAGAGGCTGCGATAAAGGCCCTTTTCACACAGAGTCAGACACTCTAACTCTGATAAAATGGGGGTTACATTTTATTATACATGTTGCAGGGCACCCATAGAGAACACTTGCAGCCCTTCTATATGTATAATAAAATGTAACACCCATTTTATCAGTTTTACAGTGTCTGTCTGAAAAGGGCCAAAGTTATTGGAGGGAGATCTCTGTCTGAGTAAAGACTTCACTAATTGTTTATTGTTAATTTCAAACAGACTAATTTGAGGGATTAATTTTGGGATTTTAACCTTGTAAAACGTGCTAGAGTGTACATCCACTTCCTCTGGCTATCCATATTCAGTCTTCTGTTGTAACTCATGATAAGATGCTCAATCAAAAAGAGTGCTGACAGTAAAACTTAATTACTTTCATTTAATGTATTACATTTTTGTGTGTGGATTTTTTTCTTTGTGGGAGTAATCACTTTTAAAGCTCTTAGAAGACTGGGTCTCTCAAAAAAAGAGGTTCTGTTAAGTCTAGGTAAGACAATGTCTACACATACACACAGATATATAATAGAAAGAGAGAGAGAGAGACTAATTACATTATCCATAGATCTATCTATCGTCATCCAAGTGTCATTTACAGATTTCGATGAATTAAGATGGTGTTCAGCTGTTTAGTTCATTTTTATAGGTGCAATTTAACACCAATAGGTTTATATGTGTTACATTTATAGGTTCATTTTTAGCTGCAAAATAGATCTGTTTCCTTATAGGAAAAAACACTTTCCCCCCTTTTTAAAAAACTGATTTAAAGCTAGAGTTGCTCATATTGTAGAAGGATAAATGTTGCATTTGATGGA
Organism: Sphenodon punctatus; assembly: GCA_003113815.1. Classification (NCBI taxonomy): domain Eukaryota; kingdom Metazoa; phylum Chordata; class Lepidosauria; order Sphenodontia; family Sphenodontidae; genus Sphenodon; species Sphenodon punctatus. The sequence goes on from QEPC01006863.1 coordinate 2,786,599, forward strand.
ATTCCAAATGACCGAAGAAAATTGGAAAGCCCTTAAATATGTAAACTTTCGTTCCAGTTGCTTTAGACTGACCTAGGTTGAAAACAATGGCTATAAATGGAAATTCCCAGGGTTACTAGTCAACTTGTTCAGATTTGTCATTTAATTGTAAACAAACCAGGGCAGAATAGATTTGAGGGATGTTGCAAACAGGTATCCCCACTAAGAGTGAAATCTAAAGGAAAAGAATTGTACTTTTTATGCATCTGAAAATTTTGCATAACTGAACACAGTCATGGGCATTCAGGGCTTCTTGTTTTGTAGCACTGAACTTGGAAAATGAGGATATTCTGAATACTTGAGGACATGGATGTATAAATTCATGGCAGTAAAAGAAGGAAAAGGTTCAGTTTTACTTGGAATACATGAATATTACAAAATATTAAATTTGTAAGTGCACAACATTGTTTTGCACTAAAGGTTCTAGAATTAAAATTATATGCACATGTAACAAACTGAACAAACAAAATTTGGTAAAAGATTAAATACCAAAACGTGGCTTGGATTAGAGTTGACCCATAGAGTAATGGAAAATTGTGCTTAAATAGCTGAGTCTGCTACTAACTTGCACATAATTATCCACTTTGTGCAGGATCACTTTTGGCAGTTAGAAGCTCATTCAGGCTTTGACACAGGCCACAGCTACTCTCTCATTCTAGGTGACAGATTTCCCCCCTCCCCCTAAAATTCTCCAGCTGTCATTCCAATGGCAATACTCTGCTTTGAAGTGGGAGCATAGCATATGGCCTCCTGTACCTTTTTCAACTAGTCAACTGTCAGTAAAGTGGGAGTCTTAGTGGAGCAGTTCATCCCTCCTGCTTCATCCTTCCTGCTTATGGCTCAAGCTACCCTCTTCTGCTGCAATCTGCCTTTTTACAAGCTTTCAGTATAGATTTCCTGAGTCATGGAACAAATTACTACCAATGTATTATAGGTTCTGTTTTATTAGTATATCTACATCATCATCACTACAGCACTCAAAGCTACTAACACTTTAAACAGTTTTTCCCAAGACAGATGAGAGAACTACAGGCTTGGGAAATTACAAATGAATTTTAGACATAACATAATGAAGGGATAACAGTATTAAGGAGGAGGAGTGTCAAAAAAGGATGGGGGCACTATCAGTACTATAGCAATACTTGAAACAGGCCAGCACAGATCATCCTGAAAAAGACATTCTTTTTTTTTTTTTTGTTAAATGTAAAAGAGGGAACTCTATCGAATAGGTACACAAGTTAAGTTTGCAAGGATTTTATTATTATAGTAGTAGTAAGTCTTTGTTAGGGATTTAAGAGGCTTTAGACCAAGTCAGAAAGTTTGTTCCCTGGATAGAAGGCTGCATGAAAGAGAGAGTCTACTAGACACAACTCAAAACGTACTGGGGTAGGGACCTCTCNGAATGCGGCGGCTCGTCTCCTTATGGGGACGGTTCGTCGGGAGCATATTACACCTGTGCTCCGGACTCTGCACTGGCTGCCAATAGCGTGCTGAGCCAGGTTCAAGGTTTTAGTGTTGGTCTATAATGCCCTTCATGGTCTGGGCCCCTCGTACCTCAGAGATTGCCTCGCCCTCCGCGCCCCAGAGCGGCTCCTGCGGTCGGCCAGGGGTGCCTTCTTGGAGGTCCCCCATGTAAAGCGGGAGGCCACAATGGAGAGGGCATTCTCGGTGGCCAGGCCACGCCTTTGGAACTCCCTTCCGGAGGAAGCCTGCCTGGCCCCAAGCCTGTTGTCATTCCAGTGGTGTTGCAAAACCTGACTGTTCGCCCAGGCCTTTGGGGAGGGGGGGAGGTTGGGTTAGGGTTGTGTTTTCTCCCCCTACCTTGTTTTATTGTTTTAATGTTGAATTGTTTCTCGGGGCCCTGTTTTAAAGGTATTTAAATTATTAATTGTTTTAAACTGTTTTATATTGTTTTATATTGTTTTATTACTGTTGGAAGCTGCCCCGAGCTGTTTACAGGGTATAAATGCTTTAAATAAATAAAATAAATAAATAGATATAGACAGATTAGATATTACTAGATACTGGGCTTTTTATTATATATATTAGCATTTTAGGGTAGGAATAAGATGATAGATAGATAGATAGATAGATAGATAGATAGATAGATAGATAGATAACGGGTAGTTTATTGATATAGATACTTAGGAATATATTGCATATAGTATAGGTTATGAGGTAGATTTAGGTTAGACATACATGTTAGTAATTTTTCATATTGTCGTTGTGCACTTATTTCTACTGCATTATAATGAGAAAGGAAGGAAGCAGTTCAACTTCTGAGAAGTCTGGAGCAGGTGTCTGCTGGTACTTCTGGTACTGGTGGCAGTTCACAACAGAAACAATACCGAAAACAAAATCTTCGTTGTCACTTGAAATCGATACCGATAATGAATAACAAAATTTCATTATTAATGATAATGAAAATGACAGTTTTTAATGAAAAACAAAAATGAAAAATGACATGGGTCCCTGGTGTACACCCCTACTGCTTGAAGATTTAGTGGAAGGGAAGGTTTTGAGTTCTCTCCAGCAGCAACTCCATGTTGGAGTATGATGAGTGGGACCTCCATATCTGTCCCTGTTTAGTGCTGGAGACAGAGGCACTGCATTAATGTCTCTGGTTGTATATCACATCTCTTCTTTCCTTGCAATACTGTTCTCTGCCTTCCCATTTAGTCAGGTGTTGGGGAAAAGAAGTCAAGTGGCACTGAGTGGATGGATAAATGGATTTCAATGAAAATAATTTTCACCATGAAGATTGCCAATCAAATTGTATGAAAATAAGAATTACCATTTTTATGTTTATTAGTCTTGACTTAATTATATGAAAATGTCAAGTTTCTTGGGAAATGGGCATTGGCATTGATTTTAGACTCATAAAAAGATGGGTTCCCCAAATGCTGTTTGTCACTGCTTCTGTTCCAGCACTGGCATGTTTTTGTAAATAAAACAAGTTATAATGGAGCCAAACACAGACTCAATGTCTCTGATTTCTCCTCTGCTAGGAAGTTGACTTGTAAAGCCACAGACATCTGCTACCATTCACCAGAGGGACGGTAACATAAATATTTTAGAGCTTGCTTGCTTCTGTCCTGGTTTTTGTATTTACTATAGTTCCCATAGTAGATGGAGAGGTGCAACAAGACTATTCCCCCACTATCACTTCACAGCAGAAACACCCCATAAAGCACAAGGAGGTGACCAATACCATGATCCTCCACACACCATAGCAGCCATCCGATTGTTGGTACGCTAGAGTAGTTCAAATGCTAGTGCAGCATGTGGCATTCTTCAGCACTGTGGTGGTTTTTGGATGGATTGTGCTGCAGTGTTTGCTTTCTAAACTATGCCTAGTTTTGCTCCTTGTCTTGTAGATTGTAAGCCACAGGCAGGGACTGCGTCCATTTCTATGTTCTGTACAGCGCCAAGTACATGACTGGCGCTATATAAATGTTTATAATAATAATAATGCATGTTGTGAGGCTGCCTTAATCTTTGTACAATTTTTGAAGACGTTTAATTTGCAGATTGTGTAAGAAAATGTAAAAGTTGCTTTTTATTCTTTATAACTCCCTAATATGCAAACTCTCTTAGGTTATCTTAGACATGAGAACAAATACGCTCTGCTGGAACCCTATGGAAGCTTTCATTTTCACTGCAGCAAATGAAGACTACAAGTAAGCATGATCTTGCTTTAGTATAACTCCAGTTAATGCTTTTTTTTAACCTTACAGCGGATGTTAATAGACAAGAGATTAGCCCGCTGGAGTCCAGGGTCACTCTGTGGAGCCCGTGCGCAGCTACCACTTGCAGGTTCCATGAGACGAACAGCACATACAGGCCCCTGGCTTCATCCCTCTCCTGACATACAGCCGCAGTGGCCTCTGGTACAGGAAGCCCACTGGTCTTTGTCTATGTTCTTGTTTGTTTTCGCTTTTTGGAGTGCTCAAGGTAACAGGCACAACATCTGCGAGTGCAGATGGAGTGATTGCTCCCCGGACAGCTCTAGATGCTCTGCCTGGGACTCAATGGTCCTGGCAGACCTGGATGCGCACGGAAGCTGCGTGCACCCTAACAGACGGGAGGGAGCAATGTGGGCACCAGTCACCTGCCTTAGCCAGCATTCAGCTGCATGGCGGGCTTCACATTTGCAAGGAAAACGCCGTGAGTGGGAGCTGCACTAAACTAAATGCATTAGATCGGGGTGACTCATCGCTTATTCTGCAGTATTTGCATAGACCTGGTTATACTCTTTGAATTAAGTAAATGACTTACCAGAGAGCTAAAAGTGGTTTGGTGGATTTTAAATCCTGTATTAAGTGTATTTACACCACTCTTCTGCTATGGGCCTGTAGGTGGAGTTAACAGTTGTCCCTTTCTGAATACTAGCCAATGTTTTGTTTACTTCTAAAAGCTTAATCCCTCGTGTCCTGGATCGGCCCCTGCGGTTTGCTGGGGGTGCCCTCTTGGGGGTCCCCTGGGTGACGTTTGAGAGGGCATTCTCAGTGGTTGCGCTGCAGCTATGGAGTTCCCTCTCAGTGGATATTTCTTTTTCTCTGGACCTTCCCTCCTTCCGCAGACCGTGTCAGACCTGGCTCTTTCACTAGGTGTTAGGTGAGGGGCACGGCTAGTGGGTGGGTGAGTTATTTTTAGGGGTAATGGGATTTTTATTTCTGCCAGGCCTCTGTTGTTTTAGGGGTTTTGTTGATATTTTATATTGTATATCTTTATATATTTTTGTATTATGTTTTTATACTGTTCACTGCCCCAAGCTGCCATTGGGCAGGAGGGAGCGGTATATAAACAATGAAATAAATAAATAAAATAATATTTTAAGCATGTACCCCTCTTTAAGTATTTGTTTTAAAAAAAGTTTTTCCCATTCATAGGAGAATATAATCCAGTACATTTTCATGGTAGAGCCCAAATCCAACTTACTTGTTGCCAGTTTCCTCCCCTTTACATGCCTGAGGCTTAAGTTTTCACCACCTCTGTTCTATTGTAAGAATTTCCCCCCTCTTCCTTTGTTATAGGTAATGAAAGGGCTTGGAAAGGGGCTGATGATTGGCTGTGATCTTTTAACCCTCCTCAATCTTGTCAGCTTCTTTAGGTGTTTTTAGTTTAGTTGAGTTTATTTACGGCATACATGCCAAATAATATCTTCTTGTCCGTGAAATCCACCTAACTTTTTCCAGAAAGAGAATGCTGGATCAGGGAGTGTTTTAGGAGAAACTGAGTAGTTACAGTTAGATAACTTGAGTTTTGGGCACAGGTGTTGAGAAAGGGATAGTGCTTTGATCTTGGTAGATGTTTGAATAGAAGGAGGAGAGAACAAATTCTTGTAGTATGATCCTCAAACTGTTTAGCACTAGCACAAACCCTGTTCTCTTCACGGGAACTTTTGATGGTGGTAGGGGCTTGTGCTGAACAGCACACATGCCCTCATCTCTGCTTCCTGACCCTGAACTCAGTGTTTCAGTACTTTGAGGTAGGAACTGGATCTAAGGGCCAGATTCAGACGCTGGAAAGAGGCCAAATAAAAAACTAGCTGGGGGCCTCATTCGGTCCTCTGGCCTGATGTTTCTCATCCTGAGCTAGAGTATTGGAGACCCACCCACCTAAAAAGGAATGAGTAAAAATATCAGTCTTGAACATGCAGCTGGACTTACTATCTGGTATGTATTCTGTTCAGTGTCATGCTCTGCATCTAGGTATGTTCTTTTCATGCTTTAATATGAGTTTATTGGCTTACATGAGCAATTGACAGTCACCAGCTCTGAAAGATGGACTATGTAGGTACAAGTTGCCAGATTTTTAAAGAAATCAATTGTGATGTAATTAGTGTTTTGATAATTCAGTTTTTCATTTGCCATTAAGTACCCAAGAAACACTATCTTTTTAATATTAAGTTATATGAAATTGTTAAATGTGGTAGTATTGAAAATATGGTACTTTTTTTAAATAATGCTTTTCTTTTACAGCCTCTATACATTTGATATGCGTTTTCTCAACATGCCTGTAATGGTGCATATGGATCATGTATCTGCAGTCCTTGATGTGGATTACTCTCCTACTGTGAAAGAGTTTGTGTCTGCCAGCTTTGATAAATCTATTCGCATTTTTCCTGTAGACAAAGGTCACAGCAGGTCAGTCGTTTTACAAATAAATCCTTCTCTTGGGGGGTGGTCTTCTCAGAAATTTTAAACTGTCAACCTTTTTAATCAATAGATTGCTTTTGAGGTTTCCTGGTCTTATCCTACAAATAGCTTAGGATTGATAAATCATTGTCTATATTTTATGAAATGCTTAACAGTGAATTCTGTGTTGCCGTTCTTGGTTAAAATTTGCAGAGGAACTATGCAGCAAAGTCCTTTCAGCATCTTAAATCATTTCCTTTTCTGACTTTTCCCTCTACTTCCCAGCTGTATCCCATTGCAAACTCCCCTTTGGTTTCTGGTATCCACCTTGGTCTCTTGACATTATTGTTTTTTCAGACTGTCTCTTACATTGCATATCAGTTCTGAATTACTATTCCCCAGATATACTGGCTTGTGTGTTTTCCATTCTGAATCTCATTTTATTTCCTGCCTATATTTCTAATCTTTCTAGGTGTATACCTTGTGTATTATCTCTGTCATCACTGATGTTTGAAATGCCTCCCAATTTTGTTGCTGAATATTTATTGTGCTGTTTTTCCTTTCTTCTTGTGGTTTCCAGAGACCTTTTATGAGATGGGTCATAACTTGATTTCTTTTGGAACTGCGCTTGGTGCATTCCTTATCTTGATAAACTTTTTCTATTCTCTCTTGCTCATGGTCCTTTGACCAGTTTCAAACCATGTGAGATAGTTTAAGTCCAGCCAGTGTGAATTCCTTTTTAAACGAATATTTCATAAGACAGATTATCAAGCACTATGCTGAAGTCTAGATTGCATCTACTCTGCATTCCCTTCATTATATTTTCAATTTGATCAAAATCAAACAAATCTGTCAAGCTTGTCTACCATCATTTGTTCTTTATAAACCGGTGTTCTGGTGCTTGGCTCTGTCAGTTTCTACTCTAAATGAATAATCTTCTTAACTTGGTTAAAACAACAAAGTTTTTAAGCTGCCTACATTTGGTGGTATTTAAAATCATGTTCTTGAAGGCTGCACCCAGATTACAACAAAGGTGGATGACAAGTAGTCCAGTCACATGTGGACTAACGTGCCACATTTATAGATCTCTTTTCCTAAACCAATATAACTGTAGTGCTGCAAAAAGTGTGTGGAGGCATGCCCTTCTAGGATATTCATTGTCTACAATAAAAGTCAAAGTGATATCAGGCTCAGCCAGTACATGTTGTTACTGGAACTTTTCCTTGTCAGAACGAAGTAGCAAGATTAAAGAACCTTTTGGTTTTAGCCTCGTAGGTCTACCTGAAAATGGAGTCTTCCTCAACTTTCCCATTTCCTGGTGTTGAAATCGCAGGCCTGCCATCAGCATAGCTTTACACGGTGGTTTTCCAATGCTTTATCCCACTCTTAATTCACTCCACCAGAAAATGATTATAGCTAGGGAGAGTAGAATGCTTTGTGTTATATGCCATTAATTTAGGAGATAGACAAATTAGTTCAGACAATATCATTTTATTGGATCAGAATATGCAATATTGTTGAGAATATGCAAGCTATTCAGGTACACAAGGCCCTTCCTCAGGCATATAAGGAGTCCGAAGTACAGAGTGAAGTGTGGGACAAGATAGCAAATCACTTGAGAGGGACGTATAGGGGGGAAAGCACCTTATTTGTAGCACTGAAATCAAACAATAAACAAAGGTAAGGTACTGTGTCATGTCTACAGAACAAGTGCAAAGTTGCATGCTGTGGAGCAGTTGTGAGCAGCTGCTAAGTTGTTCTACAATACAGCAACTTTCAGTTGGGTGTGTGTGTGGATTTTTTGTGCTAACAATCTAATTAGCACTTGTTAAGGGTTTGTTTACAACAGGTTTCAGGGGTTCCCAACATATTGCTTGGGAGAGATCTGTCAGGAATATTCTATAAGACAGGATCAATGGATTCAAAACAGGAGTTGGTCCAGGAAGTAGATACAAGATTGGGATCCAACAGTGCTTAATTTGTTTTAAATAAATAAATAAATAAATAAATTGCTGGGGCTCAAGCCTTCCACAAAAGCCAGAACCTTCTGGCCCAAGCTTGTCAGAGTAGGGAAATTAACCCTGTTTTCCAGCTAGCAACCCAACCACTGGGACCACTCTACAGCTGAATATAAAACAGGAGTTCTTGTGATTTAATCTATAGGATGACTAGCGCAGGGGGGTGGGACAGGAAGGTCAGTAATGAAAGCCAAATAAACCAGAGTATTTATGACTTTTGTTTCCAAACCTAAAATGGCCAATATTGGTCTTTTCCTGGTCTTTCATACTTCAGGGTGTACATTCCTACTAGGAACATTTCCTGGGGCTCAGCTCCCCTTGAATTTAATTCCAGGACTAAGTCTTGGGAAGGCCCCCTTTTCCACTTCCCCCAAATTAAACCTTGGAATTCTAGGGCCCAAGCGAGTAGTGCAAGATCAGGGTCCAAGGGGGGAGGAGGGTGTGAAGAGAAGGTGGACTGCAGGCTGAAGTAGAGTGGAGCTGGGGTGGTGACAGGATAAGGAGAGGCTGTGGGCAGTGGGGTTGAGGATCACAAGGTGAAGGGGAGAGGCTGTGGGGAATGGAGCTAGAGGGTGCAGAGTTGAGGAACTTCAAAGGGAAATGTAAAAAAACCCCAAGGAGCTACTTGAATTCTGGGTATGTCTTCCCAAAAGAGTAGTTCTGCCATATGAGTAATACCCCTTTTGGGTTCACATACACAATATTTTCTTAACTCTAGGGTAATTTGTCAGTTACCTTAGGGTAAACTACCCTGCTTTTTTCTGATTGAAGGAAGCAAGGCACAGCTTCCCGAAAAACTGTTGAGCCATGGGTATGCTCAGAAGTGAAGTAAAATTAGTGTTTCAGGTGTATTATGTGTCTTGTAGCCTGCAGGGAGCACCAACTCACCTGCCTTGCTGCCGCTGCGGGGGGGCTCTGGGAGCTCGCCGCTTTGTGCCCCGCGGCTCCGTTGCCCTGCTGCCGCCTCGCTCCCCGCTGGCACCTGCGGGAGAAACAACGAACAGTAAGGCTGGGGGTTAGGGGGGGGAACGTAGAGGCCAGCCACGTGGGCTGACCTGTCCCCTCCCCCCCCCACCCGGAAGTAGCAGGGGGCATAAAGCCCCAGGGACAGCGGCTGAGCC
>QEPC01006863.1:2810919-2825473 GCA_003113815.1 Sphenodon punctatus
CCCCCCCCCCCCCCCCCCCCCCCCCCGGTCCGGCCCGATAGGGGTCGGAACCAACAATTTTTTTAAAAAAAAAAAATAGATAGCAGGACGGCCCTCCAGCACGGCCCATCGGGAATCCTCCCGGGGGTTCAATGGCCAATCTGCCCCTGGTCATAGTTAATAACTGGAAAACACAAAGGATGCGACTTACTTCAATGCCTGTGGTACATGGCATCCATGGAGCATATAGCAGTAGAGGTCTATTATCATATTGTATTGCGCTCTACGTGGGGCTACCCATAGTGACGGCTCGGAATTTGCAGCTGGTGAAGAATGCGGCAGCCCGTCTCCTGGTGGGTATGAGTTGCCGGAAGCATATTACACCAGTTCTCCATTCTCTGCACCGGCTGCTGGTAGTTTTCCGGGTCTGATTCAGGGTTTTGGTCTTGGCCTATAAAGCCCTAAACGGCCTAGGCCCTACCTATTTGAAGGCCCACCTCACCCCCCGGGTTCTGGATCGACCTCTGCGGTCATCCAGGAGTGCCGGGCTCAAGATCCGCTGGGGAGCCACACAGGAGAGGGCATTCTTGGTTGCCGCATCGCGGCCCTGGAACTCCCTCCTGGTTGAGGCCTGGTTGGCCCTGGACTTCCCCTCTTTTTGAAGAAATAAGACTTGGCTGTTTCACTAGGCATTTGGCAGGGGAGAGGGGTGATGGGGTGGGTAGGGGTGAGTTATTTTATTATCCTCCTTTTTATGTCTTGTTTTTAAGTTGTTGTTTTTACTGTTGATTGTAAGCCTCCCCGGGCTGCCTGCAGCAGGAGGGGCGGGGTAGTAAGAATTTTAAATAAAATAAAATAAATAATAAATAAAATATATTGGTGATTTGTATGCTGTTTGGATGCCCGTATGGAACCTGATTTGAAGAACTGCTTCAAATTGCACAGGAAGATAAAATACTACTACATCAAATATAATAGAATTCACCCCATCTCCCCTGCTGCCCCTCATGCCTGAAACTACCTCCCTGTATACATTTGTTCTGTTCCCTCCCTCCCAACTTTCAAATCCCTCCTGAAAACCCACCTCTTCCGTCAAACCTTCCCTAGTTTGTCATGAGTGATACTTCATCCTTTCCCCATCACTCAGAACCTAATTCCCTGTAACTAAGCAAAGCATGTGAGCCTGCAACTTCTCAACCTCATGAATGTACTCTTGACTTTCCTGATGTTTACCTCTCCCTCATAGCCTCTTCCCTTTTGTCTCAGATTGTAAGCCCCTTAGGGGTAGGAACCTGTCTCAGACTGTGGATTGTACAGTGCCAGGTACACTGCTGGTGCTATATAAATAACAACTGGTTGGAGGGTAGCCTCTTGTTAACACCCACTGACGAATGGGTGCATCTCTTTCAAGATTTATGAGGAACTGCAACGCGCGTCTGGGGGGAGGACTGAGGGGATTGTTAAATTAAAGGTTTATGGGATATCCAACAATGTATTATTATATATTGTTACGTATTGTGAAAATAATAATAAAAAAGGCTGGCTGGCTGGCTGGCTGGCTTCATGTAGACTAATAAAATGGAGGAGGGTGCCTTTTTGGGAGCGGAAGAGTTTCTTGGATTGAGTGTCTTGAATGCCTGGTCCCTATTATCATATTCCTGTTGGAAGAGAGTTGGAACCGAAGGTTCTAGCTAAAATGATAAGGGGACTAGTCAGAATAAGTCTAGGTGTCATTATTTCCACTTGTGTATCCACAAATACTTGCTCTTTGAATGAGCTTGTCAGTTGAATTCAGGCGGTTTCTTTCAGTCACATGGGCGAGGAACCCATGGTTCACTTTGTTTTGTCCTTAAGGAAAGCTTAAATTTGAAACTTGAAGGACCAGAAGAAACAAGATATGTGCTGTTTATTAAGTTTCAATAATAGCCTGTGGCAAATGAGATCAGATGTTTATATGATTAAATGAAAGTACCAAGTTATTCACCCATGTGCTATTGTGTTGCTTTCTATCCCTTGAGAATGACTTTCAATAACATATAATAGCAACTAAGGAGACAAAAAGTTCTCAAATTGTGGGAGAAGAAAACGGTTGTCCAAACTCTGTAAATTAATGCTCTTATAAGGACAAACATTGAAAGTAAAGTGCAACAAATATAAGAACTGTCATGCTGACTGAAATCAGCGGTCCATCTTGACAAGAATTGTCTCTGATGGAGGTGACTAGCATGAAATGCTTTGCCTGTGACAGACCATTTTGAGATTTAAATATATACTCCATGAAAGGAGGGAAAGCATTTTAGACACTGCAACTGTTTCTAAGGTGTTAAATGTGTTCAACAAAGAACAGTGATTCGTCCCCTATTCATTTTATTTCCAACAGTTGGAAGTTGAAGGATGCTTGGATCATGATGTTGCATCTCCTGGCCGTTTTGGCTAGTAGACATTGGTGGACTTATCTCCATTAACTTACCTAATACTTTTTTAAAACCAGTTATAATGTTGGCCTTCACTACATTCCACAGCAGTTGAGATTTGCAGGTTGGCTGTGTGGGAAAAACTCTTTTTGTATGTCTTAAACTTTCTGGTTGCTAATTTCATCTGGTGTCCTTTAAGTTCTTTTCCGTATCTTGAAAGAGGGCAAATAAAGCTTCTTATGCACTCTTATCCACACAATTTGTGATTTTTAAATTTGTCATATCCCTCAGTTTTCACCTTTCTGAACTGAAAACATTTCTCTTTTTCTCTCTTTCTTTTTAGTGGTTATCTCAAATGGAAGCTATTCCATTCCTAGTATCCAAGCTTTCAAAAATCCATAAGCTGGTACTAATGGACTAGAGTTATCCTGATACTTGTTAGATAAGTAATCAGCAAAATGTAGAATGCCCCAAAAGTTATTGGCATGTTCTTGGCACAACTTTCTTTTCTAAAAGGTTGAAGAAACAAACCAGGGGCTGCTTAATTTGGGTTAGGTTACTTAATAATTTGGAACTTTGGGTCATTGGGTTTAACTTAATAGCTGAAGAGCAGGCTGGGTTCAGACATAATAAGTCTATGATAATTGCTTTATTTTGGCACATCTAATAGCCCAATATACTTACGTTAGATGAGGCAAGCTTTTGTTGCTTATATTAATTTGAGAAAGGCATTTGATTCTATTAACTGTTCCCTGATGTGGTCTAAATTCAAGGCTTTTACATATTAACCCTCAGTTAGAACTACTTACTTTACTACATAAAGATACTATGGCCAGAGAGAGAGAGTTTTTAAGGTGCACTTTCTGATCCATTTCCTATTTCAGTGGGTGTATGAGAAGGATATGTACTTTCCCCTCTGCTCTTCAACTTGTATATCAATGATACTATATCACCATGAATTAGGAAGAGTTTTCCCCTCCAAGATTAGGTACTTGACCTCTTTCTATACTTTTATACGCTGCTGATATTGTTTTAATTTCCCAGATGTGTAAAGGTTTATAGAGACTGCTGATTAAATTAAACAACTATTGTCAAAGCAATGAATTAGTGATTGATTATTATAAGTCTTGATTATTATTATTATTATAACTAAAAATGTCCTAAATTTTACAACATTGATCAATAATTAAACAAAATATTTGCTAGGTATTATGTAACTGAAAAAAGTAATTGCTTTATGTGAATGTTATTGATCCACTTGTTTGCTTGGTAAATATTGAATAAAATCCAAATAGGATGATATTTTAAATATTGATTTAAATGTAACCTTTAGAAGCCTTCACTCATAATTTAGTTGAAAAATCAATATTTTGAACACAAAAATGAAGTGCTTCTGAAGGTCACTTCTAATTTATCTTTCAAGCGTTGTTTGCACTGTTAAGTGAAGGGTTGGGTGTTAATACATGAGACGTTGCCTCTTGTACCACCATTAACCCCAGATTCACCTGCTAGTGTGTCGTGGAGCTGCCAGATGTTCACCCCAGGGCTGCTCCACGTATCACCATCGCTGGAAGTGTGGAGCATGCCATGCAGGCAAATCCAGGGCAACATGCTGCCCCAAGGTTGCCTCCTGTGTGTTGCAGGGGCCGTAGGGAGCCCATGTGGCAGCCGTGTGGCCTCCTGTCTGTTGGGATACATGCATGTTCAGGACCATAGAGTTCTGGTGTCCACGGAGCGATTACAAATCTATGGTGCTTGGGGTGAGCACGAGCAGATCACAGCAGGGAGAAATGCCTGCCTGTTAGATGTGCTCTCGCACAGAACCTGCGGTTGGCGGCTGCAGGGGGGCCTACAAAGTGACCACAGGCTCCAGGGAGCTTCCCTCTCATGTTGTTAACACTCCTTGATCTGTAGAAATTAAAATATATTGGTTAAATTGTCATGAATGTTTCAGAGGCCCTTGGACGAGATTGTTAGGAGATTTGGAGCGAAGTTCCATCAATATGCTGATGACACCCAGCTCTATCTCTCCTTTTCATCTGACCCTGTTCCTGCAGTGTCAGTGCTTACCCAGTGTCTGACTGCTGTTGGGGACTGGATGTGGGCAAGCTGATTGAAGCATGACTTGGGCCCCAGGTATCTGAAAGACCGCCGCCTCCCTCATGTCTTCTTGTGACTGTCACGGGTTGGAGGTCCAAACCCCCCACTTTACCGGGTATGAGTGACTCAGTTTCCCTTGCGCACAGCCCTCTTGAATTACTGAGCAACAAGAGGCCTCAAGCTCTTGCGAACCCAGAGAGTAAAGAGTCTGTAAATGGGAAGGATCGGACCCTTGAGTGACAAAGGATTTGTCCCTGTGGCAGACTTGAATTAGCCAGAGAGAGAAACTCATTCAAGTGGGCTGTGTGCAAGGGAAACTGAGTCACTCAAACCTGGTAAAGTGGGGGTGCGGACCTCCAACCCGTGACAATGGCCCCTGAGGTCAGCCAAGGGCGCCCTGTTGCAGATGTCATCTCGATGAGATGTTTTTACAGCTAGGGCATGTAGGGTGGTGTTCTCGGCGGCTGCTCTGCAATTATGGATCTTCCTTCCTTGTGGGTCTGCCTAAGCCCAAGTCTGTTAATCTTCCAGAAACAATGTAATACCTTTCTATTTGGCCAGGCATTTGTCAGGCAGGGATATGGTTGGATGGGAGTGGAGGGTGTAGGAGAGGGCTGGGTGGGGTGTTAAGGTTATTTATTATTCTTGATGATGATTTTTAATCTTGTTTTTATTATTGTAGGCCACTCTGACCCTGTGTGGAAAGGGCAGCATATAAATTAGACTAAATAAATAAATGATGGTTAGAAGAAATCTTCTATATAGTTTTGTGGTGATTTCCTATTGGTTGAGGGAGGAAACGCTTTCCTTTGGAAGAAAATGCCATTAATTGAGAGCCTGTGTGGTGCATTGGCCTACTGCGCAGTGCGCAGTACCTGGACCAGGAGGTAGAGGGAAGCCCTGGTTCAGGTCTCATCTTAGCCAGAAACTCACTGGGTGACCTTGGGCCAGTCACCATAGTCTCTCAGCCTAACCTGCCTCACAGGGTTGTTGTGAGGATTAAAAGTTGTGTTAATTGGTTCTATGTGAAGCACTCAGAGTGCCATGGCAGGAGGGTGCTGCATAAAAATATAAATGATTATGAAATTATTGTCATTGACTTATTCCCAAATTCTTAGGGAGGAGAGCAAGAGAGAGCTCAGTTATTGACATCCATGCTGAACATGCTTGATTTAGCCTTGCAGTTCCCATACCTGTTGTTGTTACTTTAGCAAAACAGCATATTTATAAGTCGCTAATAGCTACGCATAAAATGTATATAGTAAATGGAGATGTATCTGTTTGGTACTTATAGTTGGCAAATGTCTGCTGTTTAAATGTTTGATATTTTAAAACTAAACAGCAGTTCTTAACTTGCTCTTTGAAAGAGAGTATAGCCTGTTTCAAAATCATACCTAGATAATATTTTGTTGTTAGAATCAAGGGGGGGGGGGTATACCCATGTGTTTGAATGTAACTGGCGAACTTACACTGTAATCGTTTGATATAATTTTCATCTAAAAGAGCATTATAATCATTTTTAGCAATGGTAGAACCCCTATTCAGACTGAGAGAGAGTTTTATATTTGAAAATCAACAATCCAAAATCCATGAATGTATAACGCATTTTTATTTTATTTTAGAGAAGTGTATCATACAAAGCGAATGCAGCATGTCATCACTGTCAGGTGGACATCTGACAACAAGTACATTTTGTGTGGCTCGGATGAGATGAACATTCGTTTGTGGAAAGCTAATGCTTCTGAAAAACTGGGCGTGGTAAGGGAACCTCCATTTATTTAATAGTACTTGTTATTCCTAAGAAGACTCACTTGATATTTGCTTTTGTTAATTATAAAAACTACACTGTTTCACAACTTTGAAAAAATTTACAGCTTTCAAAAGGAAGACTTGACTCAATTTCTCTGAAAAATTGAACTAATATAAAAATTAATGTAACCAATTGCAAGCATCATTACCCTCTTATGATATAACAAAATATACATTTTTGGTGTGCAAAATTCTTATTCCCAGAAGAATTCAAACTATTCACTTGGACTTGATTGATTCTTTTACTTCTCCATCTTTTGTGTAAATCCAGCACTTGAGAGTATGTGGGGAAGAACCAAATTATTACTGAATGAAATGTGTTTGAACTGAGTGAAATTACTGTAGCTGGTGTTCTTTACACACTTCCTAATGGAATAGTATCAGTATCACAAAGGCATGATGACTATATTAGGAAAATGTATATTGGTGTAACAGAAATCTGTGCACTTACACCAGTGGAAGTCCCTAATATGGATGTACTTAAAACAATTGAGTTTCATGTGAGAAGTTAAATTGGTTTTAAGTGGCACATAAAACGGTGTGTATCCATTATTGGTTTGCTCTGGTGTAAATAAATAGATGTCCAGTTTCACAGTTACAAGTCTTCTACTGCATAGAAAAAGCAAAACCTCTACCCACAATTGCTGCTAGTTTCTACTCTCTATGCAGTTTCAATTCAGAGATGAAGTTTGGAGTAGGCTTGAAATCTGAAACTACCCCCTCATTCATGGAAATAATCCCTTAATAGTGAGGACACATTGATAGGGCAGATCTGATATTCTTGCAAATGTTCTGTACTTGGAAAATGCGAATGTGACACCTTTCACAACAATACATTTCTTCAGAAATTGCAGGCTACAAAAGCGTCTTAAGTCTGTTGTATTACCAGACGAACCCTACTAACGGAGGCAAAAGTACATAGCTTATGAGGGAAAATGATGAAACCAGTTAATGAAGTAAAAATGTTTGATGCTTGTTTTATTTAGGCTGGTTTGTAGTCACTCGAATCAGAATTCTGGATTTATTTGTAGAGAGTATTACAAAACAGTTCTGGATAGACACTTAAATGTCTGCCGGGAACACCTCCCAGTCATGGAACTGTTTAGCCCTATAGATTTAAAAAAACAACCTACTTTCATCAGCAATGACAGTATGAGCTAGAAGTAGAATTCCATCTATTTCATTGAGTTTGCAGAATAGAAAATATACCTATCCTCTTCATTCTCCACCTATAAGTCCAAGTCCATGATGCCCAGAAACAGGTTTATGTGCACTTCTCTCTGTCCATTTTGCAAACTTTGTTCACGGATGACAAGATATCTAAAATGTGCTGAGCTAGATGTAGAATGACTCTGTCACTTTTTTTACACGGGCCGTGGCGTGCAAGGTTTGGTCTGCAGTGGGTGGGGGGAGGGTGCAGATGGGTGCAGACCCGTCTACACCCACCTCCACCCATGCCTTCATCACCTCAAGGCTGGAGTACTGTAATGCGCTCTCCGTGGGGCTTCCCTTGATGCTGGCCCGGAGGTTGCAGCTAGTGCAGAATGCGGCGGCCCATCTCCTAACAGGGACAGGCCGACGAGAGCACCTAACATCGGTGCTCCACGCGCTGCACTGGCTGCCTGTAACGTGCTGAACCAGATTCAAGGTGTTAACTTTGATTTATAAGGCCCCGTACGGTCTTGAACCTGGATATCTCAGGGAACACCTCACCCTCCGCGACTCAGGACGGCCCCTTCGGTCCACCGGGGGCGCCTTCCTGGAGGTCCCCCGCATAAAACGGGGGGCTACAACAGAAAGAGCGTTCTTGGTGGCTGGGCCACGGTTATGGAACTCCCTCCCAGAGGAAGCACGGCTGGCCCCGAGTCTGTTGACCTTCCGTTGGGCCTGCAAGACATGGCTGTTCTCCCAGGCCTTTGGAGGCGAGAAGGGGAGGGTAGGTTAAATTTTTGTGGGGGGGAGTTTTAAAAATGTGTTAAATACGAATGAAATTTTAGATTTTATTGTGGTTTTATATTGTTTAAAAATTGTTTCTACCTTGTTGGAAGCCGCCCCGAGATGCCATTGGCATAAGGGAGCGGCATATAAGTGTAGTAAAATAAATAAATAAATTAAATAAGTCTACATGCATGCAGTAACCGCCATTTTTTCCCATTGTTCCATGTGAGGGGCGTGGGTGTGCATATATGTATGTAGGAGCATGCACACCTGCCCTCCCTGCCGTGGGATTTACACTAGACTCACCCACGCATAGACACCCAGATTTCTGGGTGTTCGTGCATGGGTGCCGCCCCTGTAAAAAGGGCATGTGTTGTGCTGTGCAAAGCTTAACTAAAGCTGTACTATGTAGAGCAGTGGTTCCCAAGCTTTTTTCTGTGACTGACTCTATTTTGAGACTTATTTTTGTATAAAAATCATGTGGTTTTTTGNAAAGAGCATTATAATCATTTTTAGCAATGGTAGAACCCCTATTCAGACTGAGAGAGAGTTTTATATTTGAAAATCAACAATCCAAAATCCATGAATGTATAACGCATTTTTATTTTATTTTAGAGAAGTGTATCATACAAAGCGAATGCAGCATGTCATCACTGTCAGGTGGACATCTGACAACAAGTACATTTTGTGTGGCTCGGATGAGATGAACATTCGTTTGTGGAAAGCTAATGCTTCTGAAAAACTGGGCGTGGTAAGGGAACCTCCATTTATTTAATAGTACTTGTTATTCCTAAGAAGACTGACTTGATATTTGCTTTTGTTAATTATAAAAACTACACTGTTTCACAACTTTGAAAAAATTTACAGCTTTCAAAAGGAAGACTTGACTCAATTTCTCTGAAAAATTGAACTAATATAAAAATTAATGTAACCAATTGCAAGCATCATTACCCTCTTATGATATAACAAAAGATACATTTTTGGTGTGCAAAATTCTTATTCCCAGAAGAATTCAAACTATTCACTTGGACTTGATTGATTCTTTTACTTCTCCATCTTTTGTGTAAATCCAGCACTTGAGAGTATGTGGGGAAGAACCAAATTATTACTGAATGAAATGTGTTTGAACTGAGTGAAATTAGTGTAGCTGGTGTTCTTTACACACTTCCTAATGGAATAGTATCAGTATCACAAAGGCATGATGACTATATTAGGAAAATGTATATTGGTGTAACAGAAATCTGTGCACTTACACCAGTGGAAGTCCCTAATATGGATGTACTTAAAACAATTGAGTTTCATGTGAGAAGTTAAATTGGTTTTAAGTGGCACATAAAACGGTGTGTATCCATTATTGGTTTGCTCTGGTGTAAATAAATAGATGTCCAGTTTCACAGTTACAAGTCTTCTACTGCATAGAAAAAGCAAAACCTCTACCCACAATTGCTGCTAGTTTCTACTCTCTATGCAGTTTCAATTCAGAGATGAAGTTTGGAGTAGGCTTGAAATCTGAAACTACCCCCTCATTCATGGAAATAATCCCTTAATAGTGAGGACACATTGATAGGGCAGATCTGATATGCTTGCAAATGTTCTGTACTTGGAAAATGCGAATGTGACACCTTTCACAACAATACATTTCTTCAGAAATTGCAGGCTACAAAAGCGTCTTAAGTCTGTTGTATTACCAGACGAACCCTACTAACGGAGGCAAAAGTACATAGCTTATGAGGGAAAATGATGAAACCAGTTAATGAAGTAAAAATGTTTGATGCTTGTTTTATTTAGGCTGGTTTGTAGTCACTCGAATCAGAATTCTGGATTTATTTGTAGAGAGTATTACAAAACAGTTCTGGATAGACACTTAAATGTCTGCCGGGAACACCTCCCAGTCATGGAACTGTTTAGCCCTATAGATTTAAAAAAACAACCTACTTTCATCAGCAATGACAGTATGAGCTAGAAGTAGAATTCCATCTATTTCATTGAGTTTGCAGAATAGAAAATATACCTATCCTCTCCATTCTCCACCTATAAGTCCAAGTCCATGATGCCGAGAAACAGGTTTATGTGCCCCGAGTCTGTTGACCTTCCGTTGGGCCTGCAAGACATGGCTGTTCTCCCAGGCCTTTGGAGGCGAGAAGGGGAGGGTAGGTTAAATTTTTGTGGGGGGGAGTTTTAAAAATGTGTTAAATACGAATGAAATTTTAGATTTTATTGTGGTTTTATATTGTTTAAAAATTGTTTCTACCTTGTTGGAAGCCGCCCCGAGATGCCATTGGCATAAGGGAGCGGCATATAAGTGTAGTAAAATAAATAAATAAATTAAATAAGTCTACATGCATGCAGTAACCGCCATTTTTGCCCATTGTTCCATGTGAGGGGCGTGGGTGTGCATATATGTATGTAGGAGCATGCACACCTGCCCTCCCTGCCGTGGGATTTACACTAGACTCACCCACGCATAGACACCCAGATTTCTGGGTGTTCGTGCATGGGTGCCGCCCCTGTAAAAAGGGCATGTGTTGTGCTGTGCAAAGCTTAACTAAAGCTGTACTATGTAGAGCAGTGGTTCCCAAGCTTTTTTCTGTGACTGACTCTATTTTGAGACTTATTTTTGTATAAAAATCATGTGGTTTTTTGGCTGAGGCCGTTAATCAATCAATCAATCAATCACTGGTTCCAGAACCAGAATGAATTGGAATGAGCACATAAAACCAATATCTGGGAGGATTTATCCATTTTTGGTTTGTGGGCTTCTGTACTCTGCCCTCTTCGAGGACTGGGAAGCACCAGGCAGGGATTGGACTGGAGGTCTGCTTCCTTAAGGCACAATCCACTGTAGCAGACTGTAAAGATAAACAGCCTGGTGGAGGAAGGAAGGGGGTGAGGTGGATACCATTGCTGTGCACTGAAGAGTGCCTCTCCCATGCTGCAGTGCAGTCAGCCAGCCTCTGTAGGGATTAAAGACTAAGTTGTTGCTGACTTGACCTTTTCTTTCTAACCTTTGACCTAAAGGAAGTTTTTAATAAACCGTGCATCTGTGGTGGCTAGGCCTGCAGCGACCTGGGCAGAGTAGAGTGAAGCAGCCTGCTAGCCCAGTGTCCAGGCTCTGAGAATCAGAGAGGTGATTGAGCAGGTGGTGCTGCTTGCCGTCTTGCTCTTCAGGGCCCAGGCAGCCTGGAGGAGCCCTCAGCCCAGGCAATGGGAGCATGAGGGGAGGTTCATGATTGGAGAGGGTGTTCTGGCTCTGGGGATTCCTGCTTTCCAGGGGCTTAAAATATTTTGAACACCCTTAAAGCCAGGTATAATCTATATATAGTGGGGGGGGGGGGGGGCGTACCCTATCTAGAAGAGGGGACTGTTAGGATTCCACATAATCCTGTTTTTCTGCATTTTCCATGCATTTTGGTATGTCTTTTTTTTTAATGCCGCATGATGAGTGCTTCCTGCCCTCTCATGAACTGTGCATGCCTCCTTGCTCTCTGTAAAACTCTATGCAGCATTTATGGTGTGCCATTTAGGATTTCACATAATCCTGTTGAATTTTGCAGCATTTTCTGTGCATTTTAGTTGTGGCCTGTGCTGCATGTATTTCAGATATTGTAATGTTGCTTGAATTGCACCTTAAATAAGGTATTGGATATTTCTGTAATCTGGGCTAGTTGTTACAATACGTTTGTTTTCTCTGCTGTTGTACTCCTGCCATTGAATACATTCAGGTTATTGGAGACAGGTCTCTGCCCAGTGGGCTTACAATCTAAGAACAAGCCCTATTTGCCCCCATGCACAGTGAATAAGAGAGATTTGGGGTTGCCTGTTTTTTTCCTGGGCAGATTTGGGAGGAAAAGGTTTGTGCCCCCCCACCCCCATTGCACCCATGCGCACTGGACTCGCTTGGATCTGTTGTTTGCTAAAACTGCCTTGTGTGCATGTTTTATTCTATTGATCATGCACGTGTGCAATTTTAGGATTGGCTCCGCCTACCGTTGGCCCACCAGCCTCAGAACCTCCCAAATGACACTGCTTATGGCTGACACTTAGTTGTAACAGATTTAGATCTATTAGCTTTCTCCGCCCCACTTTGCAAATGATCATTATAATGTGCATTATATTTAAATTTTCTCATGTGAACCGGTTACTGAACCCTTATTGGTCTGAACCAGAACCAAACCTGAACAACTTCAGTTGCAGCTGAACCTGAAATGGAACCGAATCAAAAGTTTAATGATTTCAGTCCATGGTCACCATATTTACTGATAATAGCAATTTAAGTTCCTCCCTGCCCCCCAAAGTTGAGGATTCTTCTTTGGCAAGTGTCCAATCTTTTATTTGCCATTAATATCAGACTGAATGTGCTTTTTATGTAGTGCTTTGTAGATGAACAAGGCTTGTTTCACTGGTAAGTTTTACTTGCAGTTCTATGGCTGCCCAAGTATTCATCAGTTCTGACATTCATGTTTCCTTTGTTTCTTTAATGTAGTTGGCATTGCACTCATTACGTAAAAGCAGTGAAACATTCAAGTAAGAATCAAAGTCACTGCATGAGCCAGAGGCGTATACCATGTCCACACTCCACTGACAATTAAATCTGCATGATTATGTGTAAAGGATGGAGTTAAACTAAACCTAGTTAGTCTCAGAAGAAGTTGACCTTTTTTTATCCCACCACCCCTCAAAGCTGACCTTTCTAAAGCTAAATGGACACATTTTGAAATAGGCTTTTGTAATTTAAAAACTCAGTTTTCCATAAATTGCATAAACTAAAATTAACATGCAGATGCCGGAGCCTTTTAAAAATATATAATCCAGAGTTCCTGACATGATTTTAATATGGGAACGTTATGGTCTAGAAATATAAAATATTTGTTTTTTCTCATAAACCCAAAGCAGCCATTTTACAAAATGTTACATCTGAATGAGAAGTGAAAAAGGAAAAGTCAGTACAGGAAAAATAAAATAAACCTTAGGAGTATCACTTTATGATTTTTAATAAAGAGGTACACTCCACCAAGGCTTTACTGCACTTCAAAATGTTAAGATATTTGGAAATTTCATATCCTGCAACCCTGACATGATTAATCCTTAATGGAATTTCTCATGTAAGGAAGAGCTGCTGTACTGAAACCAGTACTGATTTTTTATTACCTCACCTATGAAAGTAAGGAATAGATTTCTGACTGAATAAGTAAAAACACATACTGGTAAGGAAACAGCTTGCAATTGTGCCAGTATAAAAAGAGGGGAGGAGAAACCATAACAAGAATATATGAATCTGTCCAGACAGTCACTAACCGAAGCTGAACTATCAGTACTCTCTAAAGGACTTAACTCCTGCACAGCAAAGAAGCCTGACAACACACTAATATGTGGTGAATTAGAGAGATTTTTCACCGCTTCAACCTTAAAGAATATTTCCATAAAAAGGAAGGACCCCAAAATAACCCAGCCCAACCTGACAACAAGAGAAAAAAAACACTTCTGACTTCAAACCTCAAGTTGGATGCAACCCTATACTAGACCACTTTATCAGCTGCTTCAGGAAAAGAATGGACTGCCAAATCCTGAACAAACACCACCCTCAACACAACCTTTTTATGGGGCAGAAAGAAATGCCGTCCAGTGCCTCAAATCCAACCAGAACATAATCATCAAACCGGCTGACAAACGGGATTCCATAGTTATCCTCAACCGGGATGACTACATTTCCAAAGCAAACAGACAACTCTCAAACTGCAATTACTACAAAGAACTCCCAATAGAGACCCCACATCACAATTCACTGCAGAACTTGATACCATCAAAACTCTCCCCTGAAAACTACAGAAGGCGCTATCTGACGTCATCCCTTCACACCCCCAACCCAGGGATGTTCTATACCCTTCCCAAGATATATAAGGAAGGGAACCCAGGAAGACCCATCATATCTGGTCATGGCACACTCACTGAAGAAATATCAAGATGCATAGAGAACATCTTAAAAACACTTGCTATGCAAAAGGCCAGCTTCATCCAAGACCCCACGGACTTCCTCTGCAAACTGCGCAACATAAACAACCTTCAACGGAACGCTATCCTGGCTACCATGGACGTTACTTCGCTCTACACTAACATCCCCCCCCCGATGGAATTACAGCATGCCTTAGATACCTCCAGGACTACAAGGAACGCACAGACACCCACCCCAAGCACATTGGAAAACTCCTAAACTTCATCCTTGCACACAACAACTTCACATTCCACAACAAACGCTACATACAAATCATGGGAAGAGCAATGGGCACCAGCATCCCCTCTTCCCCCCCCCCCCCCCC
>QEPC01006863.1:2829143-2840729 GCA_003113815.1 Sphenodon punctatus
GATTCAGAGTATACACTATGGGAAGCTGCAAAGGCAGTTATCAGAGGGAAGATTATAGCTATAAAGGCCAATATAAATAGGCAAAGAAAAGAGAGGGAGCTATACCAGGAATTACTAGAGCTAGAAAATAAGGCCAAAAAACAAAACAGCCCCAAATTGAAGGAAAAAATCATACAAACACGAGGAGAAATAAACACCATAGAACAACAAAACACAATTAGGCAGTTGAAAAAAATGAAATGCTTTTATTTTGATCAAGGAAACAAAGCTGGTAAAGCGCTGGCGAGATTAATACAGATTAAAAGAAATAAAAGCACAATAACAAGCATTAAAACACAGCAGGGAGACATCCGTAACAAGCTAGAACACATCCAGGAAGCCTTCATACATTTCTATGAGCAGCTCTACCAAACAGAGAACCCAGACCCTCCAAAGATAAAAGATTTCCTCAGTAAAATAAAACTTCCAACATTTAACAGGACCCAAATGCAATACCACAACTCACTGTTCACGGTGAAGGAAATTAACAGCACCATTAAGGGAATGGCCAGGAATAAGACACCTGGTCCGGATGGATACCTCGCAGAATTCTGTCAAAAATATAAGGAAATAACCCCACATTTAGTAAAAATATTCAGTTTAATAAAGGGGAAAAAAAAGAACTCCCAGGCTCTTTTTATGAAGCCAACTCTGAATTTCATTGCATTTCCTTTTGTGTAATGAAGTTCTTGATCTGCCTTTTCTCTTGATCATTCATTATTTTATACACTTTATCATGTCACACCTTTATCTCATAAGGAAAATTATAGTGCCAGTGGAGGTTCACATGGAAGCTTTTAATATACTCTTAATCTCATCTTGGTTCTCTTAACCCTCTCTAAGGGTGGAAACAAACAAGACAGTAGACCACACTGTTTTAGGTATTCACTAGATGTTCACCCCCCACTGGACACGGGACCCCCACCCAGTCCCCACTTACGGTAGNTAAAGTGCCAGGTACACTGCTGGCGCTATATAAATGTTTGTTAATAATAATAATAATATCAGGTAGTCAAACAAGTAGGCTCGTTGCTCTTCTTTGGAGTCAGGTTTTTGCATGTGTTCCAAGCATTGGAACCATTTCGCGTTGAAATCTTTTGTCTTGTCTTTTTGAGTGGCGACCGCTTTCTCCATTGAGAAAAGGTACCATAAGTTATTCATCCACGCCTGGGTTCCTGGTGCTTGTTGTTCTATCCAGAATTGCAGAATTGATTTTATTACTGCTCCCACCAACGTTATGCAGGTGGGTCTTTTTTGTCTCATTAATGCTGTCTGTGGGTATAACCCTAGTCGTGCTGTCTCTGGTTTGAGTGGAATAGTGCTCAGAAGGGGGGAGGAGGGGGGCAGGAGAGGGGAACTGATAAACAGGGGAAGAAAAGGGAAGCCATCAACAGGAAAACTAGACAGGAGACAACAAAAAAAGCAACCAGAAAAGGAATAGGAGACAAACCAGGACAGGCACCCAAAAAAATAGACCCAGTAAAATGACACTAACACTAAGGCTACTCACATTGAATGTGAGAGGGTTAAACCACCCACTCAAAAGAAAGAGTCAAAACCATACTAAGAGAGCAAAAATCAGATTTATTTTTTACAGGAAACCCACCTCCTAAATAAAGACTTACCCAGATTTGCGACAAAACAAATGGGCATCGTAAGAGCAGCCTGTAGTACCAGGAAAAAATCAGGGGTCCTAATTGGAATAAGAAAGGAACTAGAACCCACAATCCACAAGGTAATAAGGGATGATCAAGGAAGGTACATAATATTAAATGTAGAATAAACGGGGAAAAGCTGGCATTAATAAACATATACGCACCCAATGAAAACAAACAACAATTCTTCATTGACACGTTAAAAATAATAAAGAAAGAAGTGGAAGGGGCCTTAATAGTCCAAGGGGACTTTAACACATACTTTACTGAAAGGGACACGTCGAGGAGGATAAGGATAACGAAGTGGCAGACAGAGATTGATGAGAAACTAGAACAAATGGGGTTAGTGGATGCCTGGAGAACATTAAATAAGCAAGGGAGAGAATACACCTTCTTTTCCCCAGTGCACGGGACTTTTTCCCGAATAGACCACAGTTGGGTCGACTCATCAGTAATTCCAGTGGTAAGGAAATGCACAATAATACCAATGGTGGTATCCGACCACTGTGCCATAGTCACAATAGGGTAATGGGGGAAACCAGAGATAAAACAAACCCACACATGGAGGCTGGATACAGCCCTACTGGCCAGCCCCAATGCAACAGAACAAATACAAGAAGAAATAAAATCCTATTTTGAGTTAAATGAGGGATCAATTGATTCAGAGTATACACTATGGGAAGCTGCAAAGGCAGTTATCAGAGGGAAGATTATAGCTATAAAGGCCAATATAAATAGGCAAAGAAAAGAGAGGGAGCTATACCAGGAATTACTAGAGCTAGAAAATAAGGCCAAAAAACAAAACAGCCCCAAATTGAAGGAAAAAATCATACAAACACGAGGAGAAATAAACACCATAGAACAACAAAACACAATTAGGCAGTTGAAAAAAATGAAATGCTTTTATTTTGATCAAGGAAACAAAGCTGGTAAAGCGCTGGCGAGATTAATACAGATTAAAAGAAATAAAAGCACAATAACAAGCATTAAAACACAGCAGGGAGACATCCGTAACAAGCTAGAACACATCCAGGAAGCCTTCATACATTTCTATGAGCAGCTCTACCAAACAGAGAACCCAGACCCTCCAAAGATAAAAGATTTCCTCAGTAAAATAAAACTTCCAACATTTAACAGGACCCAAATGCAATACCACAACTCACTGTTCACGGTGAAGGAAATTAACAGCACCATTAAGGGAATGGCCAGGAATAAGACACCTGGTCCGGATGGATACCCCGCAGAATTCTGTCAAAAATATAAGGAAATAACCCCACATTTAGTAAAAATATTCAGTTTAATAAAGGGGAAAAAAAAGAACTCCCAGGCTCTTTTTATGAAGCCAACTCTGAATTTCATTGCATTTCCTCTTGTGTAATGAAGTTCTTGATCTGCCTTTTCTCTTGATCATTCATTATTTTATACACTTTATCATGTCACACCTTTATCTCATAAGGAAAATTATAGTGCCAGTGGAGGTTCACATGGAAGCTTTTAATATACTCTTAATCTCATCTTGGTTCTCTTAACCCTCTCTAAGGGTGGAAACAAACAAGACAGTAGACCACACTGTTTTAGGTATTCACTAGATGTTCACCCCCCACTGGACACGGGACCCCCACCCAGTCCCCACTTACGGTAGTCTTGGAGAATGTGGTGCCCCGTGCAGACAAATGCTGACTAATATATGCGCCCACATGGCCACCTCCTGTTTATTTTAGGGAGCATGCAACCTCTGCCCATGTACAAGTCAGCCCAGACCCTACAGTCCTGGGTGCAGTGCCTTACAAGAGTCCGAAGAGTGGCGTACTCTCCGCTCACTGGAGCTTTGACTGTTTACTTTTGCTTTTTAAAGCAATCCAAAACAGCACTCCAAAAAGTGAAAAGAGGGACTCAGCAGGGGTCATTTTTGTCAATTTGCGGGACATTATTCCTGGTATTTTCCTCAGTTTTCTGCCACTGTTTGTTAGGCTGGGCACACCAAACGTGTGTGGCAGCTACCCGGGGGCCACGGACTGAACATGGGCTCCACCTGGCTTAACATCTTGTTTGTTATCATCCTAAATCTGCAGTGTCTTGTCTTGGTGGAAATTACGATTGCTGTCCTACAGGAAATACAGAAACTGCCAAAGCTTCAGTTAAGGGCTGAACAACAGTTGAAGAAAAGTGCAGTTATAGCTCCTTGTAGTCTGATCTAGCAGACCACATTAGCAAGAGAGCATCAAGTGTGTCTAAATAATTCAGTGCACTTTCAATCTAACAGTGACATAAGGCTAACACATAGCCAGTTCTGGGTAGTGTGCGGGACATGGCATTGGTTTAGGAGTGATTTCAATGCTTTTGGTGAAATGTAAATGTGTGGTATTGTCAATTTAACTGTACCTTTGTTGTTCAAGAATGACTACACTCTTTGCTGTTGAATTAGTCCCAGCAGGAAAGAGAACATTTTTGTAATTGCAAGTAAGCTTCACACAGAAATACTATGCACATGCTAATGCATATTTGCTTTCATTTTTTTATACACAACGTGATAATAGAGAAGTATCTCTTAATACTGCCAGTTTAATGGAAGGTTTAACTCTGTAACCCATACATTTTGAAATCTGATTCAACATATTACAAGACCAAAACATGAGAAACTACCAACATCAGCATGACATCTCCAACATAGATAAGACTGTGATAGTTTAATATTATCCAGTTTTAATGGTGATAAATGATATCTACTAACAATTTTAAATTGAATAGATGGAAGACTAGCATGGGGGGTAGTCAATTTAATATTTTTACTTTTTAATTCCCATTCTTCTGTTACTGACACATTTGCCGCCTCTTTCCATCCCTTTCCCCCCCACATTTGGAACAACGGTGGCATTCCTTAACACTGCATTACATCCAAGAGACAAAGTGTCTAATTTTTTTGTAGTCTGAGAAAAAATCAGCTGTGGGAGTTGCCTGAGGCAATACCATGTTTGTCCCCAATATTTTATGTAAAGCTGTTTTAATGTGCATATGTGTTCTGAAGTCCTTAACAGTCGTGAATCTAGATTTCATTAACCTTAGTGACATCAACTTGCCATTGAAGAATAGGTCTTTGTAAGTATTTACACCCACTTGTAAATAGGGTGTTTTCAAACAAGACAGTTTTCAAACGGACCACTATGAGTCTGTATTCAGACTTTGCAGCTCCAACTCACCCCCCACTCTCATGTTTTAGCTTGTTGAGCTGATAAATGGGCAGCCCCCTCCCCGCATTTCATGTGCTGGCAATAGCTGCCACAGGTGGTGCCACTTAGTGCTTTTCCTCTCCCCAGCCCTGGTTCTGATGGAAAAGGGGAAGGGGGGTGCACTGCCAGAGAAGGCTTCTTCCCTGACTGTGACACACACACACACACCCCTCATTTCCATCCGATGCAGTGTTCCTACGTTCGGGTGGCGGCACCTGCCCCGCCGCTGCCTGTCATTTTCATCCCCAGCTTGTCTTGCACGAGAATGTAAGCTGAGCCCAGGATAAAATTAACCTGGCTGGGCTGGGCTGCGGCAGAAACCTGGGCTGGAGAGAGGCACTAGGAGCTGGCTGGGAATGGTACATCTACTGTTGCCCCGCCACTGCCTTTCATTTTCATCCCAGGCTTGGTTTGTATTCCCTGCCACTCAGTTCTTTCCAGCCCAGGTTGCTGCTGCAGTCCAGCTGAGACCGGGATAAATTGACAGGCAGTGGCCAGGCAACAAAGATGACACCACTGGAGCAGCAGATGGGAGAGGAGAGCCCTATGGCTGCTTAATTTTAGGCTGCACTAGCTGCAACTCTATGGTGCAGGTGAGACTGCGGGCAAACCCAGTAGATGGAGGCAGATGCGTGGGCACACATTAGCACAAACTAGCGTGCAATGATGTCCTTGGACAATGCCAAGAGTAGGGAACATGTGCGAGTGTGTGGGGGGTGCAGGCTAACCTTTAGCAAACACCTAATAGATGGACAGGCAAATACATTACAGCATTAGACATGCGAATACTAATGCGAGCTAGTGTCTCGTTTGAAAAAACCCACTGAGGCTCAT
The DNA here is from genome assembly GCA_003113815.1 of Sphenodon punctatus. Taxonomy (NCBI): domain Eukaryota; kingdom Metazoa; phylum Chordata; class Lepidosauria; order Sphenodontia; family Sphenodontidae; genus Sphenodon; species Sphenodon punctatus. Next base: position 2,834,899 of record QEPC01006863.1, read on the forward strand.
TGTGAATAGTAATTTTAGGATTATTCCATAATCCAGAAATAGCATATAGCAAACTCTATGATTTCAGTAATACTGCTGCTTTCTTCAATGCTAAAGGTGTATTGTGTATAGTTATATATTTGAGTGAGTTGGGTAGACTATGTAAGATCATTTCTTTCAAACTATAAGTTGAGGCTAAGGATTGCTCCAAAGAGACCCACAAAGAGCAAGTAGGCTGACACAAAATTTGTCTGACAGGTGATACTAATATGGGCATGGAAGACCTAAGCATCCAAATTCCTCCTAATATAGTGTTCAAACATTTATCAGGGGCTGATTTTAAAAAATGTCCCTTTGCCCTAAAATAGTGTCCTAATCATTCTTTAAATGTTATACGTGTTAAACCAAAATTAATAAAAACTTTGTGTTCAACAAGTCTTGTATATGGCAAGACTTCACATGACCATTCTAGAGAACTCTTCAGGGAACATTTGCTGGATAAAGTAATTAGCCTCTTCTAGGAGGCTACAGATTATAGTCTTGTGCTGGTAAGTGACTCTCAGGGTAGCTGGAAAAAGCAGACTATGGCTGTTTTTACACGGACACCACCACCACCCCTGGCTTGGTGTTCCGGCGAAGGGGGATGACGTGTAAATTGCGGTGGGTGTGTGTGCCTATGTAAACACCACGGGCAGTGGGTATGCATGCGTGCGCACTCCCAATACCTCCCCGTCTCCACCCATGGGTCCTCAGAAAAACCGGAGGAGGCCCCGTGGGTGGAGGGTGTGTGTGTGCGTGTGTGTGTGTCCGTGTAAACAGACACACACACACCTCCACCCACCGTGGCCAAACACCCATCCCCACCACCACCACCGTCTATGTAAAAACAGCCTATGGCTGCTTGCCCACGTTACACAGTTTCATGTTGATTTCTATCTAATGTGAGATTGTGTAATGTGGGAGTGCGATCTTTCTCAATCATAACTGAAACGAACATTATTTTCATCATGGATGATGGCTGAAAATCCAGCCCTGTCACTCACATGAGTAGAAATTAACAAGAAATTTTGCATGTTTGCAGTGCGTTCAAATTTCTCCTGAGTTACATTCATGTGAAACTCACCAGCGCTGGGGCTGCGGTCAGAGAAGAGCTTCTTGTTGCCATGGTGCTGCTGCTGCCAGGGAAACCCCGCTGACCGGCCAGCTGTAGAGCATGTAACAAACCCTGCTGGCTCCCTGGCAGCGGAACATGTGACAGCGCAGAGCCCAGCGGAGACAGTGGCTGGAGCCTGTGAGCATGAGGGATCTGGGGGCTGCAGGGACTGGACGTGGGCACAGATCCATTTCATCTCACAACAGATCCGTCCCACTTTGAACACACACTGAGAAATCAACATGGGCATGCAGTCCATGTTGATCTCATATAATTGTAATTTTCTCATAAGACTGAATTTCATGAGAAAATACAGAACATGTGCAAGCAGCCCATATTTGATTCTTTTACTTTTCAGCAACTTCTTACAATGGGAACAAAGGTTTGTCGCTTCTTCTGTAGTTCCCCTGAAAAATCTGCATATACTGATACTCTTGTTTTCCTAGTATGAGAGATCCGTATTTGCTCTTGCCGGGTTGAGAATTTTTTGCTTATCAGGAAACCATAGCAGTTTAATAATAATATCTCTTGGTTTGTTGAGGGGTCTGTCTAATACTGTGTCCAACCAATGGGCTTCATCCAGGAAACTAGCGCTGTCTGATGACTCAATTTCACAAACCATCTTTTCCATAAAGACGGAACAGATACCCCTTTCAGTCTTTTCAGGGAAACCAAAAATTCTGAGATTATTATGCCTATCCCCATTTTCATAATCCTGTGATCTCTCTGTTAATTTATTAACTATGTTCTGGCATTCTGTGAGGTGCTGAGAGATAGAGGCTGTATTGTCTCCTAGCAGGGAAACGCTATTTCCACCTCGGGTTCTTTTGGCCACATTCTCCAGGGATGCTCTCAGCTCTAAATGTGATGCTAACAAAGTGGATGACACTTACTTGATATTTCTGAGTTCTGATAAAATCTTCTCAGAAAGTCCATCGCTGCCATTACCGTTTCCTGCCATTTCTGAGGTAGGTGAGGTGTGCTTCTTTTTGGCTCTACTGGTTGCTTTAGTATCTTAGAGCCAAATTTAACTCTGCCATCGTCCTTAGAGCTGTGTATCTAAAATGAAGTCTGTTTCTGTTGGTTTTGTGACAAATAAGTACCTATACGTGAGATTCACATGGAGAGCTCCACTCCTCGCTCCCTGTTTCTGCCCTGTCACGTGACCACACATTTGCTTTGTATTGTATGTCCGGGTACAAGTTTCTGTATAAACTTTTTTCCTTCAATAAAAAGGTTTGTATCCCAGGTACTTAAGAGGCTGTTGCGCTAGACACTATAGAAACACATAGTAAGAAGTCTGAGTTTACAATCCAGTTTACTGTAAGATGTAATGAGTAGGTATTATTAACAATACCAATATTGCAAAAGTATAGTACTATATACTTAACTAATGGAGGTTCTAATATTACTTTTACTCCAATTATCTCTGCTTCTAACTAGCGATCCTGGAGTAACACAAATCACAATACATCATCTTCCCATTTTGCATCCCTTACACTTCCAGTCCCTGATAGTTCAAAGATGAGAAGACTTGTAGCTAGTCCTGAATTTAGATGGTTTTACATAGCACAGTTATGCTCCACTATCCTTCTCCATTCAATTATTTGTAGAAAGCAAGGTCAGGCTTTATTTAGTGTGATGGAAACTGTGTTAGACTTCTAAGCTTCTCAGTGTAAGGACCGGTTACATAGGCTCCAGTACTGTAAGCTGCTTTCCACAGATGGGAGCCATTTGATACTGCATTTGATACTGTTGATGTTTGTGGCTCGCCTGCAGGACCGGGCCAGGGTTGGCGGTAGCGTTCTTGAGTGGTGCCGCTCTTTCCTGGCTGGAAGAACCCCTCGTGTGGTCTTGGGTGATTTTTTCATCATTTCCCCAGGATCTCACGTGTGGGGTCCCACAGGTATCGATATTGTCCCTGCTCCTGTTCAACGTATATATGTAGCCGTCGGGGGAGGTCGTTAGGGGGTATGGTGTGAGGTGTCATCAATATGCTGATGACACCCAAATATACCTCTCTTTCTTATTGGACTCAGGCCCGACAGTCTCATTGCTTACCCGGTGCTTGTCAGCTGTGGGGGATTGGATGCGAGCGAGTTGACTGAAACTGAATCCCAACGAGGGAGGTGATGGTTGTGGGTAAAGCAAGGGGTGGGAGGGGGTCCCTCCCCCCTTGGTGGCTCATGTCCGCAGTCTCGGGGTGCTTCTGGATCCGCAGCTTCGCCTGGATGCCCAGGTGATGACTGTGGCGAAAGGAGCATTTCGCCAACTACATCTGGTGTGTCAACTGAAACTGTATGTCTCAGATGCGGATCTTGCCACAATCATCCATGCTTTTATTCCCTTGAGACTAGATTACTACAATGCACTCTACGTGGGACTACCCTTGGTGACGGCACGGAGGTTGCAGCTAGTGCAGAATGCGGCGGCCTGTCTCCTGACTGGGCTGGACCAGCGCGAGCACATAACACCTGTGCTCTGTTCTCTGCACTGGCTGCCAGTGACTTACTGGGCCCAATTCAAGGTGTTGGTCCTTTTCTTTAAAGCCCGACATGCCTCAACCCCCGGATTCTGGATCGGCCCCTGTGGTCATCAGGGAGTGCCCTCCTGCAGGTCCCCCGAGTGTCTCAGGTGTTGACCATGCGGAGGGCGTTCTTGGTGGCCGCACCATAGCTGTGGAATGTCCGTCTGTCTGCAGACCTCCCCTCTTTTTGTAGACAATGTTAGACCTGGCTGTTTCGCCTTTGGGGAAGGGGGGGAGGGGTTGTTAGATGGGGTATTATTGCTGCTTTTATAGTTTACTTTTAAAAATTGTTTTTAGATTATTTATGCGTTTTATTGTTATACGACACGCCGAGCTGCCTGTGGCAGGAAGGGGCAGCATAAAAGCTGAATTAAATAAATAAATAAATGTATAGCTTTGAGTATGCATGACTCTGAGATGCAGGACCCATGAAGTGAGTTCCTGTTTTGTTTTGCTTTAGTCTTTTTTTTTTTTTTCCTAGTATAACTCTTGTTTTCTTTGGCGATTTGAGCAATAACCATGTCCGTTTATGCATCACGATATCAAGCCACCAAGGTAAAGTACATAATACTTTACAGATAAAGTATACAAATAATACTTTACCAATAAAGTAGAGAGCCAATGTGTTTAGTGGTTCAGAGTGCAGTACTTGGACCAGGAGGTAGGGGGAGGCCCTGGCTCAATTCTCACTTTAGTCATTAAATCACTGGGTGACCTTGGGCCAGTCGCAGCTCTCTTAGCCTAGCCTACCTCACAGGGTTGTTGTGAGGATTAAGAGTTGAGTTAATTAGTGAATGTAGTTAAGTTACAGTTAATAAGTTAAAGAATTGCAGGCCACCCTGAGCCTAAGAGATAGGATCGGATTTTAAAAAATCTAAATAAATAATATCCATAGATTAATAGGATCCAATAATAAATAATATCCATAGAATAATAGGATCCAATAGGATTCCAGAACTCTCTGGGGGATATACCCTCAGACTTCAATGGCTTCTCCAACAATGGTCTTGTCAATTTGTGGAATAGTATCCAGCCATCTGCTCCCTCTGATTTGATAGTATAGGTCCTTGGCATATGAGGAACTTGAGGAGGTTGGAACTAGGCTGGGCTTCTAGTTCGACTGCAGAGTTTGAGGTTGGGGAAGCTCAGTCTTATTCTTTTTATTTAGATAAGTGGTGTCACCCACCAATAAGAGGTGAGTGCTTGGGATGATGCGGGTGACATGTTGTCAACTAGATCCATGCCCATCCTGGCTGGAGAAACCCTGCAGAGGGAGACATTGGGGCTTCTTCTGGTTGGGGTTGTTAGTGCCGCCTTTTGGAAAGGTCGGTTGCTGGATACTCTTAAGAGACTGGTTGTTTGGCCCCTGCTCAAGAACCCATCAGTTGATGTCGACTCCCTGGCCAGTTGCTGCCCTGTTTCTAATCTCCCCTTTTTAGGGAAGGTTTGAATGGGTGGTCATTCAGCAGCTTCAGGAATATCGTGACGCTCTCAGATTCCTGGACCATGTCAGTCCAGCTTTCATCCTGGGTATGATACTGAGACTGTGCTTGTGGTCCTGATCAACAATCTTCTCCTGGAGATTGGCAGGGGAAAGTGTACCCTGTTGATTCTGTTAGACCTTTTGGCAGCTTTTGACACAGTTGATCCAATAATAGGATCCAGTAATAAATAATATCCATAGACTAATAGGGTTCCAAAACTCTCTGGGGGATATACCCTCCGACTTTAATGACTTCTCTGTCAATGGCCATGTCAAGTTGTGGAATAGCATCCAGGCGTCTGCTTCCTCTTATTTGATAGCATAGTTCCTTGGTATATGGTGTGATTGCCAGACAATTAAATATGATTGCCAGGGAGCAAAATCCTTGCTCCCTGGCATTCATATTTTATTTATTTTTATTTTTTATTACATTATATTTATATGCCGCCCCCCCCATGCCTACGGCATCTCGGGGCGACTTCCAGCATAATATAAAACAATTTTTAAACATAAAAAATCTACAATATCATAATTAAAACAAATTTAAAGCACCCCCCACAAAAAATTAACCCCCCCCCCCACCCTCCCCTCCGAAGGCCTGGGCGAACAGCCAAGTCTTACAGATACATCGAAAGGCCAACACCCCTGGGGCCAGGTGAGCCTCCTCCGGGAGGGAGTTCCACAACCGC
>QEPC01006863.1:2873631-2897967 GCA_003113815.1 Sphenodon punctatus
GGGACCTTATCAAATGCTTTCTGGAAATCCAGGTACACTATATCTACTTGGGTCTCCCTTGTTCAGAGACTTATTTACACCCTCAAAGAATTCGAACAGGTTAGTGAGGCATGACTTACCTTTACTAAATCCATGTTGACTCTTCCCCATTAACCCATGTTTGTCAACATGCCCTGTAATTCTTTCCTTAATTATGGTTTCCACCATTTTGCCTGGCACAGACGTCTATAGTTTCCAGGATTGTCTCTATCCTTGTCTTTCCCTCTGTTGCCCCCATCCCTTGTCTCCCTCTTCCTTCTCTGTCATGGATTATAAGCCCTCTGGGGCAGGGACCTTGTCTATTTTCAACAGTTGTAAAGAACCAGGTACATTGCTTGTGCTATATAAATACATAATCATAATAATTTAATAATCATCCCCTCTTTTTTAGACTCCCACTCCGTTTCATCTTACTCCTGCAGTTGAACAATAGACAGGTAGTTTGAAGTGCTACCTCCAAGCAGGAGATGGGAAGAAGTTTTATGGCCGCTGAAACTGTACATTGGGAATGTGGGAAAGGCTGAGCAAGACAATTAAGGGGAGGAGCCCGATTGGTAATAGTTTCCAGAGCCTCCAACTCGACCGCATGTTAGACACCTTGGTCCGTATTTGGTAATAGTAACTGACAATATTGGGTGGAGGCAAAGCAATTTATTTTATTTTAAATATGTACTAATTTAGATTTACATTCCACCCTACAGCAAAGCCTTGGGGTGGGTAACAATATAACATGAAAATATAAAATACTTTACAATATAAAAATTCACTAGAAACCAGCACTCCATCCTTCCCGTCTGCCAAATGCCTGGCAAAATCTGGTCTAGCCTTGCCTCTGGAAAATGGTCTGGGGAGGTCTTGAAGAGATGATGAGCAATTGCCCATCAGCACCCTCTAGGATCTTCTCAACAGAAATCAACGGAACTACTCAACGGGTCCTGCAAACACCTGCCAGGTGTCTGTCATGCCAATAACACCTCTTGATCAATGGTATCAAAGACCACTGAAAGATCTAATAAGATCAATAGGGTACAATTTCCCCTCTTGAGTTCCAGGAATAGATCATCAACCAGGGTCATCGAAAGGATATAGGATAAGAATATAATAGAACTGGAATTGGAACAGAAAAGGGCAACAAAGATGATCAAGGGTAGGGAATGGCTTCTGTACGAGGAGAGGCTTGATAGGTTAGGGCTCTTTAGCTTTGAAAAGAGATTGCTAAGAGGGGATATGATAGAAGTTTATACAATTATGAGTGGTGTGGAACAAGTAAATAGGGACTTGTTATTTACCCTCTCAAATAGTACTAGAACTAGGGGAAATGAAACTGGCAGCAGATTTAAAACAAATGAAAGTCTTTTTTCATTCAGTGCACCATTAATTTGTGGAATTTGTTGCCAGAGGATGTGGTCAAGGCCAGTAGCATAGGTGGGTTTTAAAAAGGATTGGATAAATTCTTGAAGGATAGGCCCATTAATGGCTATTTGACAAGTAGGTTTGGGGAAATAAACCTCTGACTGTTGGGAGTGATCAGCAGGGAATGCATTGCCCTGTTATGACCTTTCAGGTACTTCTTCCAAGTGACTGACTTTGGCCAGTGTCGGAGACAGGTTGCTGGACTTGATGACCATTGGCCTGACCCAGTGCAGCACTTCTTATGCTCTTATCCCTCCAAGCACACCCTCTTCATCGATGGGTGACCCCAATTGAAACCGATTCAAACAAACAGGACAAGAATGAGTCTCGCTTGCCCCAAATTCTGACTCTGAAGCCAAACTAGTAGTTCACAGCACATGCCAAATATAATAATAATTCATAATTAATAATTTTATTTTTATAGTGCCCCTCTGCCTACATGGCACTTGGAGCACTTTACATTTTATATAAAAGTACAATATAAACAAGTTTAAACAAGTAATTAAAATGATATTTAAAAATTGTAAAATAGGGGAAGGAAAAAGGGAGGTCAAGACACATTAAGGGGACCAGCAGTGGATCCTAATAGCACCTAGAAAATAAATATGTTTTCAGGTACTTTTTAAAGATAAGGAGGGAGGAACAGAGATGAACATCTGGAAGGAGCGAGTTCCGCACCAAGGGTCCCGCCATAGCAAAAGCCCAATTGCCCGCTGACTTAAGATGTGATGGTGGAACCCCAAACAGCAGATGGTTCCTGAGTGCAGATACCCATCAGTGTGAGGCTCCAGAAGAAGGTCTCAAATATAACCAGGGCCTAAACTATTCAGGACCCTGAAAACCAGCAGCGCAATCTTAAACTCAATCCGTCGCTCCATAGGCAGCCAATGCAAAGAACACAGGGCGGACATAATATGGTCACCGCTGCCTAAACCAGTAAGCAGCCGCACTGCCGCATTCTGAACAAGCTGCAAGCAATGGATAAGCACTACTGGCAGCCTGTAGAAAAAGACATTACAAATATTAAGCCTTGTAGTCACCAGGGCATAACTCACTGTGGCAAGGTCAGCCTGGGATAAATAAGGGCATAATTTATGCAAATTGCATAGTTGAAAAAAGCATTTCCATACCACATCTGAAACCTGAAATTTCATGGACAGAGCATGGTCAAAAATGACGCCCAAGTTCTTTGCCTGGCCTACTGCCTCCACCTGGACCTCAGCCACATTCAGGGGCCCAAGGGAAGCAAGAGCATCCTCATATTGGCTGCCTTTCCCACCAACATCACCTCAGTCCCCAGACTGAGCATGAGGTAACTCCAACGCATCCAAGTGGCTGTCATTCAGGCATTTCTTCAAGCCAGAGGCCAAGTTGGCAGGGCTCACAGGGCAAGAGATATAAAGTTGTGCATCATCAGCATAGTGATGATGCTCAACTCCATGCTTGATCATGATATCCCTAAAGGACTGCATGTATGCTGAACCTGTCTCTTATACACATCTAGATGTGTATAAGAGACAGCATCCAGGTGGCGGTGTCATTCAGGCATTTCTTCAAGCCAGAGGCCGAGTTGGCAGGGCTCACAGGGCAAGAGATATAAAGTTGTGCATCATCAGCATAGTGATGATGCTCAACTCCATGCTTGATCATGATATCCCTAAAGGACTGCATGTATGCTGAACAACATGAGCGAAAGAACAGAACCTTGAGGAACACCACAATTCAGTTCCCTCGGGGATTACACATATCCATCCATCACCACTGATTGGCTCCTCCCTTCCATGCATGACTGAAACCACCAACCAGCAGCTCCCATCACACCAGCAATGTATCTCAGCTGCCGAAGCAACAACCCATGGTCAATCATATCAAATACTGCCGTAAGATCCAGTATGACTGAAATAGTCAGCTGTCCTCAATCTAAAATCATCAGCAGATCATTCAGCACCCTGACAAGTGTGGTCTCTATCCCGTGGGAAAGCCTGAACTTGGTCTGGAATTTCCCCCAAATATTGTTGGAGTCCAGGTGTCTCTGTAGCCACATGGCCACAACCTTCTCAATCACCTTCCATAAGAAAGGCAGATTGGAGACCGGGCGATAATTGGCAAGCACTCCAACATCAAGAGGTGGTTTCCTGAGGAGGGGGTGGACCTTTGCACATTTGAGTGAGGCCAGCACCACCACCACCCCTCTCTAAAGGAGGCATTAACAATGCCTGTCAATAAAGGAATAAAGGTACCACTGCCTCTGCACTCGCCCTCAACAGCCAGGATGGGCACTGGTCAGAGGCACACGTGGTGGGTCTCAGTGATCCCCGCAGAACCAACAGACTTTGTCATCAACCACGTCAAGGTCAACCAGGGGAATACAGTCCCTTGGGATTCAGTGGTTATCCACATCAAAAGGCCCAACAAGTCCCACCCGGAGTTGCTCTCTTTTCTCTGCAAAGAACACAGAAAATTTCTCACAGCGCTCAATTGAAAAAAACTAGATGGACTGAGGCAGTCTGGATTCACCAGGCCACGCACAACCCAAAACAGTTGCACCAATCTGTTCCTTGCAGCTTCTATGCCTGAGGACAAGAACAGATGCTTGGCCTCAGTAATAGCCCTTCTGTACGCCCACATAAACTTTGTACAGACAGCTCCTTCAGCATCTCCTCTCCAATATACACCCCCGCCTCTCTAAGTCCACCAGATTGCTGTTATACCACAGTGGTCTATGGACCATCGAGACAACTAGGGTCCGGTGAGGAGCCAGGGAATCAAGGATCCCCTCTAACAGCTGAAAATAGGTGTTGGTGGGCCTGTCAACCCCCTGGTTGGAAGGGGCAGATGTATCAACTCCAGCACTAATAATGAGATTGCTGAACTCCACCAGATTTAGCAGCCTCCATGGCTGTACAACAATAGATCGGCTTCGGTGCTGTTGGTCAAGTAGAGCAGCATCAGCACTGAAACACATGAGGTAGTGGTCGGACCACCCAACAGGGGTGACTCGAACATCCGAGACTGGAAAACCCAGCCCAAAAACAAGGTCAAGTGCCCGGCCAGCTCTGTGTGTGGTCTCTTGGATGCTCTTAGTAAAACCCAGAGATGCCATCGCATCCAGGAACTCTGAAGCTGGACCCCCAGAGCCACCACCATCGTGCACGTTAAAGTCCCCCAGGACAAGCATCCTGAGACACTCCAACAGCAATGCCAACACCAGCTCCAGAAACTCGTCTCTAAATTCCCCCAAATTACCTGGGAGTCTATACACCAGCCGGACCATACATCTTGATCCTACCCCAGCAGCACAGGACACGGAACTAATTTGGGGGACTAGGAGTGTGAAGGGTTAAGAGTGAGGTGAAGAGGAGAGAGCAAAAGAGGAAACCAACCAGGAGAGGAAGAGCAGAGAAAGAAAGCAGAATGAGAGCCAGCAGGAAAATGTAAGTAAGCCTGGGTGTATTTCCTCTCACTGCACTCTAATTTAGAATCAGTTCTTGATCTGTGATTAGTTTGTGTAAAGTATAACTTTTTCCCTCAATGGTAATTAAAAAGTAATTCGTTTTGGTAAAGTGTAAGCAGATTTGGGGATAACAGGAATTTATTGTAAATGTAATCTAGACAGTGTAGTTGTCTTGTGGGTCTCAAATGTAAAAGTTGGAGACAAAGTAATTCAAATGATATCTTTTATTGGACCAATGACTGTTGCTGGGAGTATGGAAGCTTTAGGGTCACACGGGGATATATCTAATAAATATATTATCTGAACTCCTTTGTCTCAATTTCTGAGCAATTTATGTAATATGAGCAGGAATTTGTGGCGGGGGGGGAGGGTCACAGCTGTTGCTCTCCTTTAGAATTATGGATCATACAACCCTCGTTAAAGTGACACTTGAAAGTTAAGCTTTTCTCTGAAATATTGCAGGCTCTGTAGGAATCTTAGTTTTGAAAAAAATAAATGATCTAATGATGTAATATGGACTTTTTGTGAAGAACTCTCATTACCTCATAAGTTTCTGACTAAAAAGTTTAACTTACCAGCAGTCTGAACAGTATCATTTACCAATTGTAGTTAAATCGCTGAGCTAAGACTGCATATTTTTTGTTTGCAAGCAGCTATTAAAACAGACACAATTTCATTTAACAAAATTAGAATTAGCAAACTTACAGTAACACAATCAAATTCTACTCTACAGTGTGCCAAGCCTTACCAGGTTTTACTGGAATGAATCATAGCTATGAATCAGATAGACAGGGCTTTAGGATAGAGATGCTTTAATTAAGAAATGTTATTTAAGTGATCTCCTCTGATCTGTAGGGCGCACCCTTGGTGGTTATTTATGCATGTTGCAGGGCTGCATAGGGCACCAACATGCATAAATAACCAGCAAGGATGGGTTAGCGTCATGTCTGTTTTCACCTATTGACGTATTCACAGGGGGGACTCCTCTTTCCCCTAAGTGGTCGTGGGCTGGGCTCTTCAGCAGCTGTAGCATAGGGCCCCACTGCCCTGGAAGATCTTCTAGCCACTAACTGTGCCAGCATTCTATTGGCTAACTCACAGCATGGGCCTCCCATTGGCTTGCTCTTAATGCTTTCCACTTTGACTGTAATTCTATGCTGACAGAGGCAATTTCTACATCAATTTGGTCAAATGCAAGCTTCTGCAAAAATGGCTGTGTTTCTAGTAGTGCATAATTCACGGGGCCCTCTGAGCACAGCGAGTATTGGCATATAGGAAATTTTTAGTTATGTAAAAGAAGGAGAGTTTCCATATAAAAATTAGGGGTAGTACGTCAGGGAAAACTAGCTATTCCCTTCTGAACGTATTCTATTAATTTAAAAACTCTATCTTGGCTAGTTTAAAACACACCTTTCTTAATGTATGACATGACTGGAGGAAACAAATACAAAGGGTAATGCTGGATCCTGGAAAGGATAAACATGCTGGCTAGTGTGTACAGAGATGAAAGTAATGTGCAAATACACCATGGGGGTGTCTACACGTAACACTTGCCACCATTCCAGGTACCTAACATGGCTTTACATTCGGTTTCTCAAATCCTGGAACAACCCATGCGATGAAGGCTCATTTATGGAGGTTTGTTCCTCAGGGCAATGGAAAACAAGCCACAGAATGGATGTCTGCTCTATGGCAGGCTTTCCGCTTATCAGTTTCACTACTGGAGAGCTTTGCCATGTTAGGTTCATCTGTTGGAACTTTATCTTGTCAGTTTCACTTGTGTGGCTTCTGGGCTCCACCTTTTTATTTTGCCACCCGATGGGATCCCCCTATTTGTCGGAGTTCATAGTCTGGCAGCATAAACATGGCTTTTGTTTCCAATCCCAAAATGGTCAATATCAGCCTCTTCCTGGTCTTTCACATTTTGGGGTACATGGTCCTATTGGACATATTTTCCAGGGCTCAGCCCCCCTTTGAATTCAATTGCTGAGGCTGAGTCCTGACAACCCCTCCCCGCCCCCTCCCCCGATAAATTAAGCCTTGCTTATGTGATGGTTGTTGAATGAGGAAGAAAGCAGCCTTCTGTGTATCATAATTTGAAGAATTGGCCAACTAAACTGTTCTGGATAGCAGCTTGGAACAGAACTCAGTCAACATAGCCTTCCGTAAGTAATTCTTTGTGCTGGTGACATAATATAATCTGGGAATGTATTGTCTTATTCTGTGAGAGCAGATCATAAGAGACAAATGCCCCATCTTAAGAACATAAGACATGCCATACTGGATCAGACCCATGGTCCATTGAGCCCAGCATCCTGTCTCTGATGGTGATCAACTACAGTAGCTTGCAAGAAGTCAAGTACAGGTCATGGAGGTGTGACCCATCTCCTGCTGCTGCTAACCACTCCCAACTACTGGTAGCCAGGAGTTTAAGCCCCAAATAGTAAGCATTTATGGCTCTATCCTCTAAAAATGTATCTAGTTTTCATAAGTGTCCCCTTATTGTGAGAAAGGACAAACAACAATTTCCTGTCTACTTTCTCTTTTCTGGTTGTGCTTTAGTAACAAGTAAATAGCACTACAAGAGATGAGTCTGCTATCACGCATACCCTTCAACAGTACCCTTTTGCTCCGTTCAGTAATGAGTTTTGTTATCTTGTACTGGGCTCCCTTCAGCATAAGGTTTGTAGTGGCTTCATCAGACAAAGAGGGTTGTTAGCACTTCATTAATCCAGCAGAAGGAAAATCTGGCTGATTCTGTGACTGACTCCCTGACTAATGTTGTTTGTTTATTCATTGCTGGTTGGTGGGGGTGGGGCACTTTTTCTCACTTTAACAGGCTTGAGAGAAGCACCACTATCAAAGAACAACGAAAAGTAACATCCAGACAGGAGGGAGCTGTGTGCCTGGGATCAAGATGAAAACCAAATATTTGTAGGAGGAGTGTTAATGTGTTTATGAGAGATCATTCTTTTGTATGCTAGTGTGGGATGTGGTTCATTAATATTAATGATTAATAATAATATTAATATCTTGACAGAACACATGGCTAATTTCACTGAAACAAACAGGTTGATCCTCCACCATTAAAGTGAATGCAAGTTTTTCGATTGACTTCAGTGGGTGGAGGATTGCACCCTAAGTGTTAAGATGAAGCACAAGAAACCATTCTTGGCACCGGTGATCTTACCAACTTTGCCCTTTGCCTAGTCATCTCTTTTGGGGTGAGGGCTAAGAATGTGGTAGCAAGGCAATAATGTTCTCTACAAACTTTGAATTTCCTTTATTCTTTTCTGTTAGGCTGTAGAGTTGCCACCTTTTGAAATTTGATCTGGAGACTCCCTTAGGCCAAAATGGGAGTCTCAAGGTGTCAAACTGAGAAAGGTGGCAACCCTAGTTAGGCTGCTGGCCTTAATGTGTTATAGAGATTGAGTTACTTTCTCTGATTGATAATCTCTTTGCAATAATAAGACTCGCATATTTACAGTGATTCTCTTATCTGTCAGTAGTCTTCAGTACCTTTTGTTTTTCTGATGCAAGTACTACCTTTGTAAGAAATTATCTGTTCTTTTTCTAGATTGTAGAGACAAAGTAGTGGTAATCTTTTATTGGACCAACTTAGGTTGGTGGACCCACAAATCTCAACCTAAGTTGGTCCAATAAAAGATATCTCTACACTACTTTGTCTCTACGACCTCTTTTTGGGACCAATACGGCAAACACACTCTCTTTTTAGAGACATACCAGATTATGGTACTACATAACTATTTCCCCCCATTACAAAGGGGTTTGTTGTACCTATTAGGAGGCTTACAGCCCCCTCTCCCCCCCCATCTTGTATCTCAAGTTCCTTTAACATGTGTTGACCTGAACAAAGCAGATGGGCCTGCATATGTCCATTAAGTTTAACTGCCTCCCCAAGATAAGGACATTCCTCAACCCTCTCCTGAACTACCTAGCTTCACACCTAGAGGGAGTTGTCCAGGGTAGAGCAACCCATCATGTGATGGGTGTGAGCCCAATGCCTTAATCATCTTAATAAGCAAAACTTCTCTGTTTATACCCTGGAGTCAGATAAATAAGGTTTTATTGAGCCCTATGTGACTTTAGCTGTATAAGAACTAGGGGTTTGTATTTTTAGCCAGTCAGGTCTGAACTCTGGATCAGGTTGCTGTATGTTGAGTACAGTGGTCTGGTCTGAACATGGATCAGTCTCCTATACCATTATGTACAGTATTCTAATAAAGATAACTTGACAACAATATTCTTGGCTTATCTATTTGGTGCTGGAACTGGGAGTGGAGATTGCTCTCCAAAACACCAAAGGGTTCTCCAAGTATGTGTTGTCTGGATCAATCCACCCTAAAGCAGTGGTCCATAGCCTGCAACTCACAAGCGATGCAGAGCAATGGAGCATGTGGCTTGCGAGCCACAGTTTGGAGTGTCACTGGCTAAAGCATACTTTCCCATATTAAGTATTAGATTCTAATATATAGCATACACCAACAACTGTTTTCTGGTTTCCCAGCTGTGTTTATTGGTTCAGCAAAACAAGATCCTATACAAAACTTTTATGGTAGTTCTCATTTTGTCTGCATGAGTGTGACACATTAACTTGTGAAAACTGAATCCAATCAACTCCAAGTTTTCAGGTATCATTCTAGTCATCAATGAGAAGCACTCTATTGATATTGGTCAAAAATTCAAAATAAGTGCCCCCCCGAGAGAGTGTCCCACATGTGTGCCCATTCCCACCTTACTACTGATGCATTTCTACCGATATAATTGTGTCATGCAAACTAGAGGGAAGGGTGAGGATGGTACTAGATTCTCAGCTTTTGGCTGCCCACCCTGTTGAAAAGAAATAAAAGGGGGTTCTTCTACCTTTCTGCACCCTGGTGAAGCAGACCTCTTTTAAAAGGGGCTTCCGCTGCTTTTCTGCACTCTGGTGAGGCAGATTCCCCTCTATTTCTCGGGACCAAGTGAAAATACTACTATTAGGAGAGGGTGGGGAATTACTCCTCTTTATTCTAATGAATGAGTCTTTTGGCAATCAAATAGATCTTTTATTCAGTGAGCAACACAATTTAACATACCAATTATAACTAAAGCATTTGCATCTCTAACATGTAGTCCTTCACCTATCCCTAACTACATAAAACACATAAAAGCAAGTATTCTTACGTGTCCGAGGTTTCAGGTCTGGTTTTCAGAAGGAGAGGCAGGGCGGGGACCCAAAACCTAGAGAAAGAGAGAGAGAGAGCCTAGCTGTGGAGCAAGTTGCAGAACTTGCTATGTAAAAGTTCCAAAGTGGGCCCCCCACCGATCCTGTCGGCACTCAAAGAGCTAGCGAACCAGGTACCGTGAGAGGCAACTTCTCTGTCTAGGGACTGGCCTTTTATGCTGTTTCCCTTATGAGTTATCCAGAGCACGGGGCTAACAGTTCCACGTCAGGAAAGTTCCTCCCCTTCGCTATTCAGGTTTGGGGGTCCTTCCCTGTTCGTCACTTGTTTGGGGTTTGGCATGACCAGATTAGGTCCTGCCGGTCCTCCTTCCGGAAGAAAGACATGACCTTAGGCCACAGATCCCCCACACCCCTTCTCTGAGGCGTCTCTCTGTCTGAGCAAGCCATCCTCCCTCATTGCATTGCTTGGTTCTTATCTTGCAACCTTGTTCTGGGAATGGACAGTTCTTACTAGTTCTGTTCTTACTGGGGCCTTTCCTCTTGTTGATGACAAGAATGTATCCCTGTCAGCATATTTCTCTCTCCTCCTGTCAGCCTGTTTCTTATAATATGCATTTTTAATAATTCCTAAGCTAAAAATTACTATAAAGCATATAGCAAGCAAATAAAACATATAGGAAACTCATAGCATCCTTTCAATAGTTTTGGTTACATTTCAACAAAGGATGAGTTACAATAGCATTCAATGCCTGTTTTGGCATATTTGTGTCAAAAGAACCACTCTTGCTTTGGTTACATTGTAGCAAAGAAATTGGCATCTTTGTTGGGCCAAAAATGATTTCACAACAATATAAAGTTTTGCATGGTCTATTTAACTTACCTGATGCTGGATACTCATCAGCCTGGGAGGACGACCTACAAATTGAAATAGATAAGAAGAAAAGGAAGTTAATGTGGGAAGCCATGCAAACAACGTCTAAATCATTAGCAGTAAAGGAACCGCAAATAAAAACCACGTACAGAATCTACTTGACTCCGCAAAGATTAAATTAGATGAATAAGGACTACCCAAAAGAATGTTGGCAGGGCTGTAAAGAAACGGGAACATGGATGCACTGTCAGTGACAGTGCCTCCATATAAATGATTTCTGGAAAAAAATCTGGCCAATGGTGAATGACATAGCCCGGGTGGAAATACCGTTTCAGCCTATGATAGCATTGCTAGGCATCTTCCCAGATCTGCAAATAATAAAAGAAAGAAAACTGGCCTGTCAACAACTAAGACTGTCTGCTATTCATACAATAGTATGTAATTGGAAGTCTAAGTCCAAACCTCCTTTTAATAAATTGATAAATTGACTCTGGTATGTACTTACAATGGAGCGAATTCAAGCGGATCTGCACCAAGACTTGGAGGGCTTTTATGCTGTCTGGAATAACATATGGTCATTAATCCAACAAAACTCTAAATCCAATGCAACACAAATGTCAATCTGTTTAACAGAAATATAAAAATCAAGGTGTGTCACATGAAATATAAATGGAACATAGGACCGCAGCTGTATGGGGATCTTCTCTATCCCCAAATATGGTCCACAATTCTGTAGTTAATGTGTATATAGTTTGATGTAATGAAAATGTTAAAAATAAATATATATAAAAAAATATAATATAGTGACTCTAACTCTGATTATATTTGTGGTTCTTCCCGTTAATATCTGGCAAAGCTTTGTGTTTTGGAAAAGAGTAACTGTAGAAAAGAGTAACTTTGTGTTTTGGAAAAGAGTAATTTGCTGATTAATTTGGTCTAATGCAGTTTTCCCCTTAGCATAGTAAAATGCCACGACTGATTAATGCTGGCCTTTCTAAACTTTCATGGTGCACTTGTACATTTGATTCTAATCTGAGGTATGTCAGTTAGCACCACAGGGAATATTTTCAGAAAAAGGTACCAGAAATGGTCAGGAGAGAGCTAATAATCTTAGTACACAGGGGAAAAACGGCACTCCACTTTAATATTAACCCTAGTCATATTAGTCCTTGTCATTCTTGCAACTCCTACCCTTGAAGTATAAAATTAATTTTCAAAGGAAAAACTGATTTCCTTACTGTGCAGAAAGCTAATATTTTAATGCAGAATTCTATTTGATTAAATACAAACTATCGATCTGTTCATTAAGCTCCATTTAATAGCAGTTGGAAGCCATTTCCACTTTTTACTCTGCCCATCACCTAAATTAAATTTAGTTTCTGAATAATTTTGTGACCATTTGTCAGTTACCAAGGGCCAGATAGAAATGGCATTGGCATTTGCTATCTATTAAATATCCAGACCAAAGCTATTCTTTTTAAAGTGATGACTCTGAAGTCTCACAAGTGGATGTAGCATTTGAAGAGGTTTTAGAGCAAGCTGATAAACTGAAAGCAACATGTCACCTGGTCCAGATGGTATTCGCTCAGGAGTTCTGAAGAAACTCTAATATGAAATAACAGAATCACACCCCTCCTACCTTTTTAAATTTTCATTGTGATCCCAGGCACACAGTTCCCTCCTGCCTGGATATTACCTTTCTTTGTTAGTAGTGCTTGCTTATCCCAAGCTTGTTAAAGGATGTTTTTCACAGAAGGAAGTCGACCATGGGGTGTGGCTCTGCCATGGAACATCCACACATGTGGACTGTGTGGGGAGCAAAGTTAACGGGCACCTCCCAGTATGGCTGCCATGGCCGCAGAGGCAGCTGCCACACATTTCCCCTGCCTCAGAGCAGCCCCAGAAACACATCACATTGGCAGCCATTTCCCCTCCCCCACCACATGCCCTGCCCAATAGCCCGCCCCCTGCCTTGATGCACAGCTATGGGAACCATGGAAATAAGAAGACACAGCAGCTGTTAGCCCCTTCCTGCCCATGAGCCCAAGAGGCAGTTCAGCTCCTGCCAGTCCCGGACAACCATGGAGGTGCATACAGGGTGAGACACCTGCCACCAATGCCCAGACACAGGAACCCCAACACACCACTCTCAGAATGCAGATTGCAGACAGCAGGGAGCAAACTGCACACTTCATTGAGTGCTGATAATGAGAAGGAATAGGAATGAGAGGGGAAGGAGAAACGCAGCAAAGTCTAAGCAAGAAGTTCAACCGGAATGTTAGCACCCATTGAGACACTCTGGACTTCAGGTCTGCAATTCCTCTATGGCAGTTTTCAGCTTGTGGTTTGCAGACCCATAGGGGTCTGCAGAATACGTCTGAGGGGTCTGTGAAAGAAGCAGACTATGAAAATAAAGTTTCAGATTTCAGAGAAGAGATCATCTCCTCTCAGGGCTCCTGGCCAGCGCTTGTCAATTGCAAAGGCTGCTTGCTCCTCACACCACCTATCAGTTGAAAGTGACACGCCCCAGCTATACACACAATAGATTTCCAAAGGGTTCTGCACCTTCATTCAACATTTTTTAGAGGTCCGCAAATGAAAAAAGGTTGAAAATCACTGCTCTGTGGTACTGGTGGACTTCTTTGCTGGTGTGGCTGGCTGCAGCTGTTCAGACAAACAGGGACCACATGGCCGCCCATTGCCACGAAACTATTTGGCTTGTCCTGCATGGCAGACACTGCATTTCCTGGCATAATGCCTTGAATGGCAGAGAGTGGATGTTCCTAGGCTTGCAAGAGCACACATTTGGTTGTGCCACCTTCAGGCAGGCGGTTGGATGTGGGGTTAATGGGCGCACATGCAGGGTGACATCTTAGATGAAAACACCAAATGTTAGAAAAATTGTCTCCTCAGCAATGAATAAACAAATAAGAGCACCCAGGGCATGGTCAGCCAGCAATTTCTCCTGCTTAATCAGTCGGCTTATGTAAAGAAATAATATTCCATGGGAAAGTTTGTGATACAATGTTGAGTGGCACGTTGAAATTTTCAGGAAAATGTGTAGAATCCCATTATCAATGGTGAACATTAGGAAATTCTCCAGGGGGTTGCTAAATCACCCCTAACTGAAAACAAGAGTATATATCATAGGGAAAAAAACCCGTTAATTGTATGCATTCAATTTTTATGTAGCAGAAATTCTGAATGTTAGCAGAAGTTCTACCAAGGTATTGGAGACCATAACTAGTTTAATTGTTCCACTGCATCCCTTGGGGGTGGGAGTGGAATACAGAAAATTGGGCTGGTGATACGGGCATCACCCCACATCATTGTTACTTGCCATATTTGGTTTCTATCGAAATAGCTTGAAGCACCAAATGGATTGGAGATCAAATTTTATCAAAAATGTATGTTCCAAAACACTTTTAATCAAAAAAAGGTTAGAGGAATGTTTTGAAAAGAACACATATAGAGATGCATATTCTTAGGAACCTGAGAAAACTTGTTACTGTTACGAATATTTCAAGAGTTGGTCGGCTTATGTAAATCTGTGGGAAATTTTGTGATACAATGTTGATTGTAACGTCACCAAGGTTTGGATATAAAACTTGCTAGCAAGGCCACTCTGATAAAAAATTTGTTCATTTAAAACATGGTTATTTTTACCCTGAAAAATGTACCCTAATTTGGTTTAAGCATTCATTTCTGCCTTATTATGATTTAGAATCAGTATCATCAGGTAACAATTCTTTCTTTCTTTCTTTTTTCCCCCCAGAGAACCATTTGAGACTGTGAAACGAAGTGCTTGGTGAAAATGGATCCTGTGGCAACATGTGAAGAAGTATAGGACTTTTGAGTTGGAATTGGGACTTACTTGGGCCGTTCACAACTCATTAATTCTTCCTGCTAATACATGAAGAACTCTGGTGGTGGTGTTGCTGATCATTGACACTTCTCCTACAGAGGGTTTGGTGCAGCTAACTGTCAATAGGCAATTTCAGAAAGTGAAGGAATTACTTGAGGGGCCTGGAAAGAAAGCCATGATAACTGTGGATCTTGGCCTGTACACACCAATGCAGCAGCAGCTTAAGATGGCACTTCGAGACGAATTCTGTTTTGCTGCCAGGTGATCTCCATGTTGTAATGGCACAACTTGGAGCAATAAGCAGCTTTATAGAACTGACTGGAATTCCTGAGTTGTGGTTGGATAGCGGCATTTATGGATCAAGTTGTGAAACTTATTTTGGAAGGAAAGTGTGTGCACCAGTGGATAGAGGTGCACATTGTAACTCTACAAGTCTTATTTTTGCTGTTTTGTGAAGATTTCTTCAAACACCATCCAGATGAGTGATTGCAGTGTGAAAATTTGGCATGGAAACTCAGCGACTTCTGGAGTAAAAATGACCTCTCATTGGTCCAGCAGGCTCACAAGGAGTTTGAAGAAAAACTCTGAGATTTTCAAATTGCCCAGAAAATGGATCATTTCAGCCATGAAATGTGTTCGTCAAGATGAACGTTTGCTTTGGTGAGTCAGTATATGAATATGGTTTTTTCAGTGCTTGCATTTATTAGATCAGTTTGCAATGTTGACCCGGATCTGTGCTTAGCTGCTCTGTAATGACTTCACCAAGTATTTCTTCGCATTAGACCTCAGAAACTATGCAACCATGAGTGCTTTGCATCTAGCTGAGATGACCTTTCTGAAAACTGAAGAACCTGAAACCTGGACACGTTTACAGCCAGGACTTGTGGATCTACTTTTTGTTCCTTGGGAGTAGACCAGGTCCTTGAGCACAAAAACAGGGAGATGAAGGTAATAGAAAGCTTAGTAGGCTGTTTGCTAATGTGCAGATCACGTCCTCACATGGATTTAATGGACATTCTCAGAAAATACCAGCTATCAGTAGTACCTAGATCATTTTTCTACCCCAATGGATCCATGCTTCACTCAGATGGGAAAAGTAAACTAATGCATCATCTAGAGTATCTTGCTCAGGTAGACACCGTTTCCCCCTTGGCTTCTTCCGACCACAATGGCAGCGAATCAAGTGCTCTTGTCTTTGATGTTGCCGTAGCAGACGCGATGGCTGAAGTTCAAATTCTCAATGCTCAGACCATGCTGAATATTGCAGAATTTGCATGTAAATTCTCTGAGTACAGCATGTTCTCCGAGTTGCATGTTGTCTTCGACATCTACCTCCAGGAATCACTCAAAGCAACTGAGAGGGCAAGAAGGAAGAAGGGAATCAAGCAAGTTCGCTATAAAATGGAGGGGAATGCAATAATAAAAATGATCTCCCTGAAAAAGCTTCTTTTTCACGAACAAAGGAAGGACGAGGTAACAGAGTTCTTTGTTAAGGCACTAATTGATGCAGCAAAAAGGGACTGCAAAAATGTAACAGTTTTGTTCCAGCAGGAAGCTTGTATTTACTGTCCTGGATACAGATGTTCTTCGAAGCACACATGAAGCTGATACCAAAATTTTACTCCATGCTGTGGGTCAAGGAGCTAAATGGATTTATTTTTTTTCACCTAATAATGATGTACTTGTGCTGACGGTTCGACAGATACCACTGCTTCCAGAAGACACAGCCTTGTTACTATGGGTCCAAATAAATGTGAGATTCCTTTGAAGAAAGTTGCTTTAGGGCCGGAGAGAGCTGCAGCACTTCCTGGACTTCATGCACTCTACGGTGCAGACATCACAGGGTCCTTCAGTGGTAAGGCAAAAACATCTTTTTGGAATAGATTCGTTGATGCCCCTGACAATGATTTGCACGCTTTGATTTCTCTTGAAGAAATCAATGATATTCCAGAAGAAACTTTTCATGCAATATAAAAAATTGTTTGCTCTGTTTACCTGCAACCATGTCTGCACACCACTTTTCAAAACCACTCGGAACCGGGCTAGTGGTTCTACTCAAAGAAGCAAGAGCAAGGAGAGAGCGTGCCCCCACCAGCTTCTTCACTACACCCAGCTATTCGCAGGTTCCACTTCCAATGTATAGAGTGGTACCAGCATTTCAAACCTCATCTAAATCTGTAGTCACCATAGAAATATGGCTGGGTACTGGAGAATGGAAAGTATGAACCAGTAACGTGTGAACTTCCTTGAGTTCCAGAGGAGGTTATGGACCTCATAACATGTTTAAAGGAAGTGGTGGTCCAGCCCCTGCTGAAGAAGCCATCGTTGGATGCTGACTCCCATGCCAGCTATCACCCAGTCTCTAACCTTTGCTTTTTAGGGAAGATTATTGAGTGGGCGGTGGCTTGGCAGCTTCAAGTGCATCTGGACAATATCGGTTTCTGGATCCCTCACAGTCTGGCTTTCATCCAGGGTATGGCACTGACACCGCACTTGTGGCCTTGGTTGACGATCTTAGCCGGGCTATGGACCAGGGTCAGCAGACCCTGTTGATCCTATTACATCTTTCTGCTGCCTTTGATACGGTTGAGCATGAAGTGTTGGTAAGTCACCTGCGGGACCATGTCAGGGTGGGAGGAACTGTTTTAGATTGGTTCCGTTCCTACCTGGCCGAGAGAACTCACCGGGTGGTCCTGGGGGGATTGTACATCCTCCCCCAGAGACCTCATGTGTGGAGTCCTGCAGGGTTCCATCTTGTCCCCCCTCCTGTTCAATGTATATATGCAGCCCCTGGGGGAGGTCGTGAGAGGGTTTGAGGGAGTACGGTGTCATCAATATGCTGATGATGCCCAACTCTACTTCTCATTTTCATCAGATCCAGGCCCAGCGGTCTCCATGCTCACCCGGTGTCTGGCAGCTGTGGGGGACTGGATGAGGGTAAGCCGTTTGAAGTTGAATCCTAACAAGATGGTGATGTGGGTGGGAAGGGGTTTGGGTGTCTTGGGTGTGATGGAGTCCCCCATTATTGACGGGTTCCATCCGACATTGATTTCCCAGGTCCATAGCCTGGATATGCTCCTTGATCCACAGCTTCACATGGATCTCTAGGTGGCGGCTGTGGCAAGGAGTGCTTTCCAGAAATTACATCTTGTCTGGCGGCTGCAGCCTTAAGTGTCAAGTTCTGACCCTGCCACCCTCATCAGTGGCGTAGCTACCGTGGTGCGGGGCTGGGGGGTGGGGTGCATTTTCACCCTGGACCCTGCCCTGGGGGGTGGGGTGGAGGCAGCGGGGAGGGGGGAGGGAGGTGGGAGGGCAGACTGGCTCTTTCCCCAGCCACCGGCTCCTCCATGCTGCATCTTCCTCGCCCCTCCTGCTGCCACCACTGCCAGGTGAGAATGCAGTCTACGTTCTTCTGCTGCCTCCCCCCACCCCCCGGCTCCAGTCCCTATCTCTTACCTGCCTCTGCCGCCTAGTAGCTCTGCAGCAGCAACAGCAGGACACAGATTGGGGGAGATAAAGCTGTTTGTTTACAAATAGATCCTGCCCATGTGCTGATCAGAAGGTTGATACCTTGTAAAGAAAGTTCTTCGAGATGGCACCTAACATTCTCACAACTGGGTTGTGCACGCTCACCCTACTCAAATAATAGACCACATGATCGTCTCGAGCTCCTCTAGTATAAAAAGCACTCTCCCCCTCCAAATGACAGTTCCTTCCAACCCTTTCTAGAAATATAAGAAAAAAATTCCATGCGGGCTGGAAGGGTGGGTGTTGTGAGAATGTAGGAGCCATTTCAAAGAACCTTGTTTACAAGGTAGCAATCTTCTGTTCTTCTTTGAGTGGCTCCTCACATGCTATTTTGACATGGCTCCACCGGAAGGAGAGGTCCATGGGCATGCCAGTGCATGGACAGGGCATGCACACGGCTGCACGTGCATCCCCACTCAACCCCCACTCATCCACACCCATGGAGTAGCCGTTGTTTCCCCCTGTTGCTCCGTGTGTGGGGACAAGTGGGGTGTGTGTGTGTGAGTGGGGATGAGTGTTAGGTGGGTGTGCATGTACACCCACACACCATGGGTTCGTGCACCACATTGTTCACACGGGGCTCCCCCACCCATGAACACACAGAAAATCTCTGTGTTCATGGGTGGAAGAGGCCCATGTAAAAAGGGCCACATTCTCACAACTGCCTTACTTATACTATCTTAGGTAGGAATTTACGATGTAAAGCAATATATATACTATCTTGGAAAATAAATCTTGAAATATGGTTCTGAGATTATTATGGCTGCTATTTCACTAACTTTTCTTAATGAAGTTATTGCTAACAGGAATACTCTTTAAACCCGCACCCCATAACCAGTTCATTTGCGCCCCCCACATAATCAATTCACGCTGCCCTGGGGGCACAAATTAAATGGTTATGGGTGGGGGCAGCATGAACTGATTATTTATTTATTTATTTATTTTTATTTAAAACGTATATCCCACCCCTCCTGCGGGAGTGGTGGTAGACACTCGGCTGGGGAGGTGGGAAGCATTGGGAGGCCATGCTTGTCTATGGCCACAGTTATAACTCCTAGTTGCTGGATTTTGTATATTTAGATGCTGTCAGCAGGCCCTGCCCCATGCCTTAAGCCCTGCCCCATCCCTTAAGTTCCACCCACTTTGGGTTTTCGGAGCATGCGCGCGCTTTGCACGCGCACACATTACGGGCCCATAACTGAGACTTGAGCCTGGGCCCTTCTCAACCTTGCTACGCCCCTGATCCTCATCCATGCCTTCATTACCTCTAGACTAGATTATTGCAATGTGCTCTACATGGGGCTGCCTGGGATGTCGGTCCAGTCTCTAATGTGAGCACATTACAGCAGTGCTCCCAGTGCTGCACTGGCTGCCTGTAGTCTACTGGACCAGATTCAAGGTGCTGGTATTGACCCTATAAAGCCTTATATGGCCTGGACTCCACTTATCTACGAGACCACATCACCCCCCAGGTCTTGGATCGACCCCTACGGTAGTCTGGGGATGGGGTTTGGAGGTAGCCCGGATGCTTTGGGTGACTACCAACAATTGAGCTTTTTTCAGTGGTCGCCCCTAGGCTGTGACATGCTCTCCCAATGGGGATCCAAGTGTCATCTTCCTTAGCCTTCTTCCACCAGGGTTGTAAGACCTGGCTGTTCCATCAGGCTTTTGGTGAGGGAGAGGGGTAGGGTGGGTTTGGGGGGGGGGTAGGGGGTTTGTATTTTTTTGTCCTTTCCAGACTCAGCTTTTGATGTATGAATTTTTTATTATGCATTTTTATGGATTTTATATATATATATTTTGTTGATGCTCTTGTAAGCCACCCTGGGTCACCTATGGCAAGAGGGCAGGGTATTAAGTGTAATAAATAAATAAGCTTTTGCAGAAAGAGGCATTGTGCTCCACCATACAAATGTGCTTCCCAGCAACCCTCTTTGGCTTGCATAGAGATCTGTGTTTGTGGTGCCAATGAGGAACGCTACGACAACTTAGTGTATGCAGAACAAACCAACAATGATGTACTTGAGAGCGATGAAGTGGACTTAAAAGGGGAGATGAATTTGCCTTTTAGAAATTGAGCAGTATGGTATACAGTTAACTCTGCTTTCAGATCATCAGTCATTCCCATCAATATTCTTGTACTTACTCTCGTTACTATTGTATTACTTCTATTTAGGTTCTATATTCTTGTTCTTCCCCATTAATGACTAATTATACAATGATTTTTATTTTTGTCTTTATATGGGCTTTTTCCCAAATTTCCTTTAACGGTTTTTTGGTCAAAAGCATTTTGGAAAATTTATTTTTGATAAAATTTCATCTCCAATCCATTTGGTGCTTCAAGCCATTTGATAGACACCAAACACAGCAGGTAACGATGTGGGGTGGTTCCTGTATCACCAGCCCACTTTTTTGTATTCCCATTGGTGGACTGTAGCAGCTGTGACTGCACCGCTTTTTGATTAAGGTACCCTTGGAGAGTCTAAGAAGAAGATAATGTGGAGGACTTAAGGAGCTCAAACAGGTGTTGTTAAGCGGTCAAGCAAGGAGTGGAAGCCAGAACCTGTAGACTGAAGCTACCTTTGGAGAGTTCCTACCCTATTGAGGAAGTAGCTTGTAACAGGGGCCCAGAGCCAAGCGTGGCTGCATGCTGAAGGGCCCCAAGCCTAAGGGTGTGGCATCTAGGAGCCCTTGGAAGCCCTGGAAGCTTGGCCTTGGAAAAGGGGATTGAGAGCTGCCAACTTTAGTCCTGGGAAGGGAAAGTGCTGCACAAGCTTGGAGCACCATCGTAAAACACAAAATAATAAAACACCCAAAGAACCTGTGAAGCAAGCAGGGGAGCGAGGAGAACTTCCGGTCACCCGGCTTAAGGTGGGGACTCGGCCTACAGCTCTTGGTGAGCGCTTGTGATCCATGGGCTGGGAGAGAGCTGACAGCTGGCTGGACCAGTGTTGCAGCTGCTGCCCAGTCAGTGTATCCCTCCCTGAGAGGACTGATTGCTTCATTGCTTTCCCCAGATGTCTGCCCTGTCATGTTACCCAAAGAACCTGTGAAGTAAGTGGGGGAGCGAGGAGAACTTCCGGTCGCCCAGTTTAAGGTGGGGACTCTGCCTACGACTGCGCCGTAGGCACGCACTGTGTTGCCTAAGGGCTATGCGTGCAAGGGCGCGCCCTTGTGTGCTGACTGAGGCATCGGGGGTTGCCACGACTTCTGGACTTTGGACATAGGGGCCAAGTGTTGCTGACCACCAGCCCTGTTGTAAGGGGCTAGGCTCATTTCAGGGGCTAACTGCTGCCGACCTCCAGCCCCATAAAGGGCTAGGCTTTTAATTAGAACTAGACTCCCAGGACAATCTGCTTTTGGCTCCTTACAAAAGCTATTTTGTGGCTTATTTTGAATATTAATGTGAAGTATCTAGGAGTCCCGAAAGTTTCATCTCATACAGGCATTTTGCCAGATTTTGATATCTTTTAGAGAGGGGTCTCTATATTTAGGATTAGTTTTATTCAGTCAGTCATATGGTATTGCGATCTAGAGCTATTTGCTCTCCTGTCCCTCTTTCATCTTCCCAGAGTAGGCACATTTTGAAAGACCCGCTCCCTCTCACACAGGCTAAGCTTACTCAGTTTTTTATGCAAGTAGAACAAGAGAGAGTGCAACAAAATGACAATATGGAATTGGGTTCCAAACCTGATAAGGAACAGAAAGGAATAGGAAAGGATGATGGTATCCCCCATGCACAATTGTGGAGAATAGAAAAATCTGTCAACTCCCTGGCACATGATATAATGTACTTATAGGGACAACAGCAAGGCACAGGCTGAGCTTAGATTCCAGAATTTGGATAAGAGATTGGATGGGATGTGTCTGATCTGATCTTTTAAATGAAGGTTCTAGTAGGTGGTCTCTGGATGGAGTTCGCAAATACTTTAAGAGATTGTTCTAATGAGAAGATCCATAGGGGAACCCAAACAGAGATGACAAGCCACTAAATCTCTGCAGACAACTGTTTTTTGCGAGCCAGTACGGGGAACATGTTTATTCCCCAAGTCCACCAGTAGCAGTTTAACTACAACAATCAAAACAGACTCTATCCATGGTGGACTCTATTCAGAGGAGTGGTGCCACCGATTGTTTGGCCAATTCTCTGGTAGCAGAAATGACATCCCAAATAGAAACCCAACCGAAAATTCAGGAGAAGGGAGGGGCTATGCAGATAACACCCCACTTTAGAATTTGGCCAGAAGATACTAGGAAGAGATGGGCTCCTGTTCTGACCTTTTAATTTTAAGGAAAAAAGGTCATTCAGTTGTCTTTTAGGGGGTTCCAAATTATGCCCGTATAGACTAATACATCTAATTAAGTCGCTTATGAATCTGAATTTGGCCCAGGAGGAATTTTCTTCCTTTCGCCCTCTCTGTAATAGGCATCAGTTTTTATGCTGGGAAGTTACTTTTTCCCATATAAGTATTGTAGAACTGATGTGGGGAGCTCGTAGAACTTTAGAATCCTCAGGGATTTTTATAGAGAGAGTATAAAACACTCTCGTTAGGACCATATTATGTGACAGTGGGGTTTACAAGGAAGAAAACAAGCGTATGAACTTGGTTGAAGAAGATCTGAGAGTTAGGCACTTAGAGAAGGAAGATATATTGAAGACCTCCATAATTTTCTCCCCAGAGAATTTTTCAAAAATAGAGAACGTAGCTGACGTGTGGGTAGTTAAAGATATGACAGGGCAGCCAGAGGAATGGGATACGCTATGGACTTATTTAAATGAGAGAGAGAGAGAGAGAGTAGTCCTTTTAGAAAGTGTGAGGTAAGAACTGTAGACGTTCCCCACGTGGGACCCATGAATCTAGTAGTTTGACTGTAGCTAGAAGACTGCCCCTCAATTTCATTAATATCATGGAATATAGAAGGATTAAAGGGTAAGCTGAAAGACAGGGACTGGTGTGAGTACCTAACAAGACATCAAATCATATGTCTCCAAGAAACTTGGCTGGGTAACGATGAAGATAGTTTCCTGGAAGTATTAGGGTACCAGTCGTTTGTAATGTCTGGAAATCGTATAAAGAACAGGGGTAGGTATTCAGGGGGAGTTGCAACCTTGTTCTCACCAAAGTTGCAAGGCTCTGTTAAGATCCTGCCTACCTCTACTGAGGATGTACTGGCTGTGGTTTGGTGCAATACACAAGATAAAGTTTTTGTGATCTTGAACTCCTATGTCCTGCCCATATCTTCCCCATTTTACAACAGGGATATTTGGAAACAACTTGATGACTTCTTGTAACAGATTGAAACTAGCTATCCAGCAACTAGCCTTATTTGGGTGAGAGATTTAAATGTAAGGGTAGGTATCCAAGAGGCCATGTACTATGATGAGCTACAGTTAGAGTTAGCAGACATACCATCTAGAGTATCTAAAAATTTGAAAGTAAATGAAGCAGGGGATCAACTGATGGAACTTTTGGTTCGCCATAACCTTATAATTTACAACGGCCACACTGAAGGCGATCTATTTGGTGACTTCACCTATGAATTTAAAATGGCAGCTAGTGTCATAGATTTTCTTATTATTTCAATTTTTGATTACTCTGTTGTTGCCAACTTTCAGGTCAGTACAAAACCAAACAGTTTTCATGACCCTTTAGAAATAGATATTAGGGGTGGGAATACCAGTAAATCCGGAATCCGATAATGCCGGTACTGGGCGTACCGGCATTATCGGATTCAACCCGGTAAATCCGGTCCCGTTACCGAATTCCGGGTACCGGATTTTTTTACATTGCAGCCATTTAAATGAATGGCTGCAATGTAAGTCCCACCAAAAAAGTTTTAAAAAAACCCCCCTCCCCGAGTCCAGGCTGCACGGGTGGAAGGGGGGACACCCCCCACCCACCCTGCCCAGCCTGGATTTTTGTTAAAAAAAAGAGCCCAGCACCAGCGGCCGCGGCGTCCCCGCAGCCGCCGGTAAGTAT
>QEPC01006863.1:2906731-2920400 GCA_003113815.1 Sphenodon punctatus
CTGTGTACTTATTAGATAATCCATTTAGTTCATAGCATTTAGAATAGTTAATAGCAGTTAGATTTAGTGTAGATAGATAGATATAATATTAGATAATAAAAAAAACAACCATATAAAAACAAAAAAACCAAATAAAAAACAAAAGACAACCATATAAAACCCAATAAAAGACCAAAAAACCATATAAAAAACAAAAAAACACCCATAACAACATTTCCCGAATGGCCCAGCCGAACAGCCTAACTGAACGGCCTATTCGGACGACCGAGCCGAACCCAAACTCGGCGAACGAACCGAACGAATGAACTAAACGAACGAACCGAACGCATCCGAACTGAATGGCTGAACCGAACGAACGAAACGAACACAGCCGAAACGAACGGCCGAACCCGAACAGCGATCTGTTCGCCCATCCCTAGGTGGAACCATGGCACTGCAGGTCATCCACTGCTCCAGGAATCTTGTGGCAAGGGTTTAAGCTCCAGGTCCTGACTGTGTAGGCACAATCATTTCTATAAAGACATTATAGTATTTTCCATTTTATTTTGTATCTCTTTAGTAATCATTTCTAGCTTTCGATTTGTCTCTGACTGTTGCTGTGCATTGAAATGATGTTTTCAATTAATTATATACGACTCCAAGATATGAAAACATATGACTCCATGATACAAGATGCGAGTCATTATATACAATGACTCCAAGATATTTTTCCTGAGATGTAATATTTTAATTTAGAACCCAATATTGGTTAAGTACAGTTAGGATTCTTTCCCCCTATATGCATTACTTTAACATTTAAGTTTTTCCTGCCATTTTATTATCCAGTTGTTTGAAATCCTGCTGTAGCTCTCCACAATTAGCTTTGGACTTAACTTGCTTGGGTGATTTTATATCATCAACAAATTTTACTAGCTCACTGTTCACCCCATTTCCCAAATCATTAATGAATATGCAAAACAACACTGGTCCTTCTAGAGGTCCATCCATTGTGAAAACTAGATGTTTATTACTAGCTTATTTTTCCTATCTTTTATCCAGTTGCTAATGAAATTGCCATGAAAGGACCCTCCTAATTATTCCATGACTATTTTGGTTTTTTACAATTCTTGGGTGAGGGACCTTGTCAAAAGGCTTCTGAAAATCCAAATACACTAGAACGACTGGATCAGTCTGATCCATATGCTTGTGGGCACCATCCGAATATTCTATTATATTAGTGAGTCTCAAATTCCTTTTACAAGTTCCATGTTGATTATTCTTCAATATACTGTGATTGGTAAGCACCTTGATGACATTGCAGTGATTACTTGTTGCTAATATGGATTTGTAAGGAACATGTTCATGCCAGCTTAATCTTGTCTCTTCCTTTGATAAACTATTTTAGTAGACGAGGGGAATGTTGTGGATGTGTTCATAATATACCTCTCTGCTGCCTTTGACACTGTCGCCCACTCACTCCTACTGGACTCTTTCCACTCCCTAGGCTTCTGCGGCTCTGTCCTTTACTGGTTCTCCTCCTACCTCTCTGACCGCTCCTTTAATGTGTCTCTTCCCAACTCCAACTCTTCCTCCCTCCCCCTCTCAGTAGGGGTTCCCCAAGGCTCTGTCCTGGGCTCTCTCCTCTTCTCTATCTACACCCTGTCCCTTGGCAAACTCATTGCCTCCCATGGCTTCCAATATCACCTCTATGCTGATGACACTCAACTCTATCTCTCCACCCCCTCTCTCTCCCCCTCTGTCCAAGCTCGCCTCATCAACTGTCTCTCTGATATCTCCGCCTGGATGTCCCAACACCAACTCAAGCTCAACATGGCTAAGACTGAGCTCCTTATCTTTCCTCCCTACCCTTCCTCTCCCTCTTCCTTGTCCATCCTTATTGATGGAGTCACCATCCACCTCGTTCCCCAAGCCCGTAGCTTGGCCTTCATCTTCGATACTCACCTTTCCTTTAAACCTTACATCAATTCTGTTGCCAAGTCCTGTCGCGTCGCCCTCCACAACATTGCTCGGATTCGTCCCTTTCTCTCCATCTTCTCTGCCAAAACCCTTGTTCATGTCATGGTCATCTCTCGCCTTGACTACTGTAACCTCCTTCTTACTGGCCTCCCCTGCTCTCACCTGTCCCTCCTTATCTCAATCCAAAACTCCGCTGCTAGGGCCATCCATTCAGCCCGTCGCTTTGACCATGTGCAGCCTCTCCTCTCCTCTCTTCACTGGCTCCCCCTTCCCAAATGCATGCTTCACAAACTCCTGGTATTCACTTATAAATACCTTCACAACCTGGCTTCCCCTTGCCTCTCAGCCCTAGTCTCCTTACACACTGCTGCATGCACTCTCCGCTCCTCCTCTGCCCCCTCCCTCACTCTCCCTCATCTCCCCTACTCCCCTAACCGTCTCTGCTCCTTCTCCCTTGCTGCCCCCATGCCTGGAACTCCCTCCCTGCCCACATCCACCTTGCCCCCTCCCTCCGCACCTTCAAATCCCTCCTCAAAACCCACCTCTTCCTTGCCGACTTTCCCAACGCCTGTTAGAACTTTCCTTTCAATTTTTACTGTCTGCCCACCCTGCAGATGCCTGCCTAACTGCTAGGGGTGGGAATTTCGGTTCCCCCGGTATCCGAAACTGCCGGTATTTTGCTGTACCGGTAGTTTTGGATTAACCCAGTAATCTGGGGTACCGGTACCGGTTCCCTGTGCCGGATTTTTTTACATTGCGGCCATTTAAATGAATGGTCGCAATGTAAAAACAAACAAACAAAAAAACCCCATTCACTTTCCCTCCCCCATCCAGGCTGTGCAGGTGGAAGGGGGGACACCCCCCACCCACACTGCCCAGCCTGTTTTTTTAAAAAAAACAAATTAACCTGAAGTCCGGCTTCTAGTGTGAGGAGCTCCAGGCCGCCGCACCAGTGGCAGTGACCCAGAACCCACACCAGCAGCAGCCAGGGTGATCCCTGGAGTGGTGTGTGTGTTAAACTGCCCCCCACCTCAGGGATCGCCTAGTACCTGCTGGTATGGGCTCTGAGTCACCGCTGCTGGTATGGGCTCCGAGTCACTGCTGCCGGCACGGCAGCGGTCCGGAGCCCACACTAGCAGCTGGACTTTGGGATAAATTTTTTTTTACAAATCCAGGGTGGGTGGGGGGTGTCCCCCCTTCTACCCACGCAGCCTGGGAGGGGGAGGGGGGATGTATGGGGTTTTTTTCATTGATTTCAATGGGGACAGTTCCCCATTGAAATCAAGGGGAAAAACACGGTACCGGTATACCAGTTTTAATCCGGTAAACCAGGTTTTTGTAAACCGGTAACCGGCAAAACCGGTAACCAGTTTTTTGCCCCAAGTCCCACCCCTACTAACTGCAATCAAGCCAAGCACGTGCACCTGAGACCTCGCATCCCCTTAAATTTTGTTTATCCCTTGTCTCTCCCTATGTCCCCTCTCTTGTCTCCCCCCTCCGTGTCTATTATATTGTAAGCCATAGGCAGGGACCGTGTCATTCTTATTGTTCTGTAAAGCACCAGGTACACAGCTGGCACTACACAAATGCTTATAATAATAATTAATAATAATAATAATAATTGATTTCAGCAAAGTGTATGACAAAGTTTCATGTGAGATCCTCATTAACAGACTCGAAGACACTACGGTCCTTTTCACA
Organism: Sphenodon punctatus; assembly: GCA_003113815.1. NCBI lineage: Eukaryota > Metazoa > Chordata > Lepidosauria > Sphenodontia > Sphenodontidae > Sphenodon > Sphenodon punctatus. The sequence goes on from QEPC01006863.1 coordinate 2,910,389, forward strand.
CAGGCGTCCCCTCCCTCGCACGCATGGGGGGACGCCCATGCAAATTCCATAGTGGGGGTGGGTTGGCACCCATGGGAACACTGGCCGTGGTGGGTGGGTGGGAGTGCATGTGTGCTCCACCCACCTCCACCCATCACCCAGGCACAGAGCAACAGGCACCAATGCCCGATGCTCCATGCGTGGAAGTTGGTGGGGGTCCATGAGAATGCACCCCCATGCACCCCCCCCACCACATCACCTCCATAACCTCGTGCTCCTCACCTCCTGCTTCCAACCTTTCAGGAAGTGACGCCAGCCGATGTGGTGGAGGTCCTGGGGTCTGTGAGGGCCACGTGTTGCCAACTAGATCCATGCCCGTCCTGGTTGGTAAAAGCTTCCGGGGAGACGTTGGGGACGGTGCTGGCGAGGGTGGTGAATGCGTCCCTTCGGCAGGGGAGGTTGTCGCCTTGCTTAAAAGAGGCTGTGGTGCGCCCCCTGCTGAAAAAACCATCGTTGGACGTAGACGCGCTCGCCAGCTACCGACCTGTCTCTAACCTTCCCTTTTTAGGGAAGGTTATTGAGCGGGCAGTGGCGCTCCAGCTCCAGGGTCATCTAGATAATATCGGGCTCCTTGACCCTTTTCAATCTGGGTTCCGCCCCGGCTATGGCACCGAGACGGCGTTGGTGGCCTTGGTGGACGACCTCCGCCGGGAGATGGATGCGGGATGTTCGACATTTCTCATCCTGCTCGATCTCTCGGCCGCTTTTGACACCGTGGACCATGGGCTGCTGTTGAGACGACTGCGTGACCGGGGGGGTCTGGACGGGACTGTTCTTGAATGGTTCCGTTCATTCCTCTCGGGGAGGAGCCAGCGGGTGGTGTTGGGGGAGGAAACATCGAGCCCCCGCGCCTTACCGTGTGGCGTTCCGCAGGGATCGATCTTGTCTCCATTATTATTTAACATCTATATGCAGCCCTTGGGGGAGGTCGTGAGAGGGTTCGGGGTGCGATGTCACCAGTATGCTGATGATACTCAGCTGTACCTCTCGTTTTCTACCGACCCAGACCCTGCTGTCTCGGTGCTATCCCAATGTTTGGAGGCCGTGGCGGATTGGATGCGGCGGAGCAGACTGAAGCTCAACCCAGATAAGACGGAGGTGATGGTGGTGGGGAGGGCGAAGGGGGTGGTGGCCCCCCTGATTGGGGGGGTTTGCCCCCCTGTAGCTCAGCAGGTCCGGAGTCTGGGGGTCATATTGGACGCAGACCTGCGGCTGGAGCGGCAGGTGGAGGCAGTCGCTAAGGCTGCCTTCCGCCAGCTTTATCTGGTACGTAGGCTGCGTCCGTATGTCTCTGGCCCGGACCTGGCCTCCCTCATCCATGCCTTCGTCACCTCGCGGCTCGACTACTGTAACGCGCTCTACGTGGGGCTTCCCTTGTTCTTGGCCCGGAGGCTGCAGCTGGTGCAGAATGCGGCGGCCCGTCTTCTTACGGGGACGGGTCGCCGGGAGCACATTACACCGGTGCTCCGAGCGCTGCACTGGCTGCCGATAGTGTGCCGGGCCAAGTTCAAGGTCCTAGTAATGATCTATAAAGCCCTATACGGCCTTGGCCCCTCTTACCTTAGGGACCGCCTCGCCCTTCGCGCCCCGGAACGACTCCTGCGGTCTGCCGGGGGTGCCCTCCTGGAGGTCCCCCGTGTTAAGCGGGGGGCCACGATGGAGCGGGCATTCTCGGTGGTAGGGCCGCGGCTGTGGAACTCCCTTCCGGAGGAAGCTCGCCTGGCCCCAAGCCTTTTGATATTTCGGCGGAACTGTAAGACCTGGCTGTTTGCCCAGGCCTTTGGGAGGGAGGGGAGGGGGGGTGATTTTTAATCCCCCACCTATATATTTATTTATACCACCTTGTCTTATTAATATGTTTTATATTTGTATTTTAAAAGCGTTTTAAATTGTTTTATTGTTGTTAACCGCCCCGAGCTGCTGTGCAGGATGGGGCGGTATAGAAATCTATTAAATAAAATAAAAATAAACCTGGTGCCAAAGTTACTCTGGATCTGAGCGATCTTGTCTGCAAAGTAGATGGCAAACTCCTCATAGCGGGCCTGGGACAAGTCCCCATCCAGGCGGAGGGAGGCCTGACTGACCAGCCCCCACACCACCTAAAACAGCTCTGCTGGACGTGACTTTGCAGACACTACGAGGGCAGCAAATAACTCATTCTTTGCTGTCCTCACAGCCTCAATATAGGACCACAAATGGGCCCTATGGAGAAGTCAATCAGATTCTGAGCGAGTTCGATGCCAGCATCGCTCCAGTTTCCTGCCTATGTTTCATACACCGCAGCCCCTCAGTGAACCAAGGGGCCCTGTGGTGACGTGATGGAGGCAGAGGACGTCTTGGAGCCACCCTGTCAATGGCCTCCCCCAGCAAGGTGTTCCAATGCTGGACCAGCACATCAGCAGAGTGGCCATCAGGGTCTAGGGTTAACTCCCTCAGAGTCTCCTGGAACTGCTGCGGTTCCATCAGCCTCCGAGGGCGGACCAACCTAACTGGTCCATTCCCCTTCTGGAGGGGGTGCACTGAGAGGTTGGCCTGTAGGAGATAATGATCCATCCATGACAAGGATGTAACTCTTACGTTCCCTACTAACGGACCACCCGCCTCTGTTCACCCGCCTGAACAGAAAACCAGGTCAAGGATATGCCCCCCACCATGGGTCAGGCAGTTGACCACCTGGAATAAGTCCACGGTTGTCATGGCAGCCATGAACTCATGCTCTGCTCCTACAAGGCCGGCATAGGCATGGGCATTGAAGTCCCCCAGGACCTATGTCCTGGAGGAGTTCAGTACCACCTCTGAGGCCAGCTCTGCTAGAGCAGCAAGGGAAGCTTCTGGACAGGAAGGGGCCTGGTATACCAGCAGTACCCCAAGCTTGCCCCCCGCCAAATCAAACACCACATGGAGGGCCTCAATATCTGGAATCTCCTGAACCAGATATCGCCTAACTGGCCATTCCTCTCTAAAAACAATAGCTACACCTGCCCCCCGGCCTCAGTGGGGAGGTGACCCTCTCAACCTCCCCCAGGACCCTTGGTCCCCTAGAAGTACAAGTCACCTGTCCCCTCTGACCATACCGTCCCCACCCCACAACCACCCCTATGGTCGCTCCCCCCCCGTCTGCTCCATCCTGACCCTTACCCCTCGGCTTTTCACCCTTCCTACAGAGGTTACTTCCTCCCACATCCCCTTCCCCCTTGTCACTCCCCATGCCCCACCCCCCTATTCTTCCTCCCCCCCTCCACCCGATCCCACTGCTGCCACCAGGGGTCGGCATCGGAGGAATCATCTCCCCCTTGTTCCCCCTCCCTCTGCCACCAGGAGTTGGGCAACACTGCCCCCCCCAGCATACTCCCCTGCTGCCACCAGGGTTCGATGCTGGGGTAACATCCCCCTCCCCCATCTCAGACTGCCCCTCCCAACCCCCCTCTCCCCTTAAAACCTGAACAAAACAGCTCACCAGCATAGTAACTCCCCATGTCCCCCTACGGTCCCCAAAGGGCCGCACCCTTTGGCCACAGCCCTTTGGCCGGCAGCTCACAGTCTGCGGCACAGCCATAGGCTACTTCCAGGTGTGGGCAGGGGGAAGGAGAGGGAAACCACACCAGAGCACCCAGTCCGGGCACTTTGGCTTCTAGGCTCCCCCAACACTCTCAGATCTTTCTTCTTCCTCACAGGTGTCAGTGGGGGCTCGGAACAGCAGCAGCGATGCGGGGACCAGCCCGACAGGAGCAGCAACAGTGGCCAGGTGGAAGGTAAGTCTCTGTGCTCCCCGGCAGGCGGCTCCCTTAAATGTCCCCCCAAGCTACTTCCAGGTGCAGGCAGGGGAGAGGAGGGGGAAACCATGCCACCCAGTCCGGGCACTCTGGCTTCTAGGCTCCCCCAACCCCCAGCACTCTCAGATCTTTCTTCTTCCCCACAGGTGTCAGCGGGGGCTCAGAGCAGCAGCAGCAACATGGGGACCAGCCCAGCAGGAGCAGCAACAGCGGCCAGGTGGAAGGTAAGTTAACCTCTCCTAGTCTCCTCCTGCCCCCCGCAGAACCTGAATTTCAGCCTCCTGGGGTCTGGGATTGAGAACCATCTTCGCTGCTGCTTGCTGACATTGGAGTCTCTCTGCTGGCCTCTGCTGGGCATCTGAGGCCAATGCACATGCGTGATGTTATGAACTCTCATAACATATGGGAAATTCAAAAATGTATAACTTTAAAGCTATCAGATGGATTTTGAATAATAAAAAAAGAATGCACTGGAATACATCCTTGAATTTCCTAACACCACTACACCTCACAAAAAAAATTCTTTATGCTTTCAAGCCAATACTAAAAACAGGCAGAAAAGGCTATTTTAATCCAGTTTTCAAACTGCTGTACCTTTTGTGTCTGTTGTCCAATATGCATGAAATTTTGAGAGATTTTACCCCTCACTGAAGTGATCCTCTCTGCGAAGTTTCAGACTAATGGAATAAGGGGCACTGATTTTATGAACAATAGAACATTAATGCGTTAAACAAAAAGATGCAAGCTGGCCTTAACTATGCAGCTGCTCCCATGGCTGTATAATAATAAATAATAATAATAATAATAATAATAAAGATGATTTGGATGAAGGAGTGAAGGGAATACTTATCAAGTTTTCAAATGACAAAAAACTGGAAGGGGTACCTGAGGGATAGCTAACACTTTGGTAGACTGAATTTGATTTTTTTTTTAAAATAAATAAAATAATCTCAAAATCTGGGCTGAAATTTACAAAATGAAATTCAACTGAGATTCATGTAAAGTCCTGCATTTGAGGAAATAAAACTCAAATGCACAAGTATAACATGGGGCATACCTGGCATCACAGCAGCACATGTGAAAAGATCTAATGGTTGTGATTGATCACAAACTGAACATGAGCAAGTAATGTGATGTGACTGCAAAAAAGGCTAATGCAATTTTTAGGCTGCATTAACAGAAGCCTTGTCTCCAAGTCAGTAGAAATAATAATTACACTCTATTCAGCACTAGTCAGACATCACTTGGAATATTGTGTCCAGTTCTGGACATGTCCTTTTAGGAAAACATTCTCAAATGGGAGCGTATTCAGAGGAAGGCAACAAAGATGGTAAAGGGCCCAGAAAGCAAGTTTTATAAGGAAAGGCTGAAGGAAATGGGTTAGCCTAATGAAGAGATTAGTCATTAGAGATTGTTAGCCACAAAAGATTACGGGGAACATGGTAACAGTCTTCAAATACCTCAAGGGCTGCCACAAAAAAGATGGCAAAGAACTCTTTTTCATTGCTACAGAGGGCAGGACTAGAAGTAGTGGACTCAAGTTACAGGACAATAGATTTCAATTAAATGTCAGGAAATACAACATTAAGGACTGTACAGCAACGGAACAAGTTCTTTTCAACGATCATGTAATACCTGGCTGTTCCTCCAGGCTTTTGGTGAGGGAGATGGATGATGGGAGGGGGGCAGAGGGTTAGGGCAGGTGGGTTTTGATTATATTTTTAAACATCTTTATATTGTTATAAATTGGTTTTAATGTGTGTTTTTATATTGCTCATATATTTATATTGTTAGTCGCCCTGAGCTGCCTGTAGCAGGAGGGGTGGGATAAAAATTCTTAAAACAAACACATAACTAAATAATTAAATAAAAAGTTGCATAAAAACTGTCTTTCTGAGGCCAGAGGTAGTCAGAGAAGGGTAGAACACTCCTTCCCCCACAAGATAGTATGCAGCTAGCTCAATGGCTAGTTATTTGTTTGTTTTATTTATTCAAACTTCTATCCTGCCCTTCCCACTAAGAAGCTCAGAGTGGCTTAGAGCCAAAGATCATCACTGGGGGTGTGGGAAGGGTTCCGTGTGCAGAAGGGCCGGGTGGGGTGTGTGTGGCCAGGATCCAAAATGCAGGAAGAGAAAGGCTACAGGGGGCAACACAAGAAGGATCCCAGAACTACTCAGGAGCAAGGGAAGGTTCCAGGAGATGGAGTGAGCAGCAGCACAAGGAGGAGTCCCAGGGGGAGGATTACTCACGTGGACCATGATGAATTAAATTGGAGGGGTTGAGAGTAGTTCCAAGAGAGAACGGATAACAAGTCTTGCAAGCCTAGGGCTTTAGAGGATACAAGAGTGGAGCAGTTAAGGTGTTCCCTACATGGATCCACCCTGGCTAACCTATTAACCCCTTGCTCAGCACAGAAACAGATATCTAGACCTTCCTTCACCTCTGGGCTGTTTGCACACTGGAGTGGTGCAGACTTCTTAAGTGCCCTGGAGGTTAGACCCAGGGAGGGGAGGGGAAGCTGAGCCCAGAGGGCCCTTGGAGGGGCTGGTTTCCTGACAGAAAGGTGGTAGGTTTCCAGGGACGTAGCTAGGTAGGAATGGAGGCAGGTACAAGAAATGCACGTGGCCCCCCAATCATCATTCTCTCCCCTCCTTCCTCCCTCCAACATTTCTCCCTCCCTCCGTTTGCTGAATCTGAGGCCTGGAGGCTGTGACTGCGCTCTCTGCCTCATGCCGCTGCTCTCTCTGCCGGCGCTTTCTCTGGCCTGTGCTGCCTGCCAGGTGCATCCCACGTGGGTCGTGCCCTGCAGGCAGTTCCACTCAGTCTCTTCCTGGCCACGCCCAACATCTGTGCCAGGCAGACTGGTGGAGACAAGACTTATTAGCCATATTAATAAATATGACATAATGGGGAGGAGCCAGCATGTTTTTAGCATAGGGAAATCATGTTTCATTAATCTACTGGAATTTTTTGAGAGCGTCTGCTAACATGTGGATAGGGGTGAGCTGGTCAATATAGTGAATCTTGATTTTCAGAAAGCATTTGATAAGGTCCCTCACAAGAGATTCTTGAAGAAACTAAGGAGTCATGGTATAGGAAGAAGTTACAGTAGCTGATTAAAAGATAGGAAACAAAGGGTAGGGCTAAATGGTCAGTTTTCACAATGGATTGAAGTGAATGGTGGGGTGCCCCAGGGGTCGTAATGGAACCAGTGTTGTTTAACATATTCATTAATGATCTGGAAAAGGAAGTAAAGAGTGAGGTGATCAAATATGCAGATGATACAAGGTTATTCAAGATAGGCCCTTTTTACATGGGCAGTGCCCACACATGAACACCCAGAAATCTGTACACGCCGCAGCGAGTGTGTGGGGTGTGTAGATGTGCGCTCCCATGGAATACGCATGTACACTCACCTCCAGCCATCGCCCATGCACGGAGCAACCAGCGAAAATGGCAGCTGCTCTATGCATGGGTGGAGATGAGTGGGGATCAGTGTGCACCCGTCTGCACCCTCCCACCACCCCTGCACTGCTGCGCATACTGCCCCCACCCAATGCAGCCTGTGTAAAAAGGGTCATAGTTAAGACCAGAGCTCACTGTAAGGAATTAAAGGAGAATCTTATAAAACTGGGAGACTCTGCAACGAAATGGCAGATGAAATTTAATGTGGACAAGTGCAAAGTGAGGCACATAGAGAAAAATAACCCTAACTATACATACACAATGCTGGGTTCTAAATTAGGTATTACAATTCAGGAAAAGGATCTTGGAGCCATTGTGGACAATTAATTGAAAACCTCAGCTCAATGGTTAGTTCAATTCCTAACAGAATGGTTAGGAATTATTTGGAGAGGGAGAGATAATAAAACAGATAGTATCATAATGCTGCTATATAAATCTATGGTGTGACCACACCTTGAATACTGTGTGCAGTTCTGGTTGCCCAAGTTAAAAAAAACATAGTAGAACTGGAGAAGGTCCAGAAAAGGGTAACAAAATGATCAAGGGTATGGAACAGCTTCTGGTTAGGACTCCAGTTTGGAGAAGAGATGAGTGAAAGGGAATATGATAGAAGTTTATAAAATGTGTGATATGGAATGGTGGCTCTTGGAGGTAGGTCCATTAATGACTATTAGCCAAACAGGTTATGGGGACATAATTTCTGACAGTCAGGAGTTTGGAATGAACAGCAGAGAATGGATCATTTCATTATGACCTGTTGGATACTTTACTGAAGTGACCAAGAATGGCCACTGTCAGAGACAGGATGCTGGGCTTGATGGACTATTGGTCTGACCCAGTGTGGCTCTTCCTATGTTTTTCTTTTTTTTTTTTAAAGTGTGTGGTCCAGGCCCATCCTTGGTTGAGATCCACACTTGAACTGCCCAAGAGCTGCATGCAGCTCTCATGCCAGTTTACCTGCCCCCATAAAGAACAAATTGTGTACAACCCCTGTACTAACTCAATTCTAGAAATTAAATAAGGAATCAGATTAGGATGGCATGCATTTCTGGCCTACTTTGGTAAACATGGTAGTCATAACATAGCAAAGAAGATAATTCCTCTTTGAACAGAAAGCTACTTAACTGCTCAACCAACATATCCTATCTGTCATGACTTATGGCTCTGAAACATGTTATTGGACAAGCATGGCTTAGAAGCGAAGCACTGCCCAGTGCACTGTGGAAAGATCAATGCTCAGCATCATAATAAAAGACAGAAAAGGAATGAATAGATGAGGGAAAAACAAAAGCACTGAATATGATAGAAAGAGTTAACAGCAAATGGTTGGACATATCATATGGAATACAAGGTCAGAGGTGGATAAAGGTAATAACTGAAGTTCACAAACAAGATACAGAAGGAGAGGCAGACACTTACTAGATGGAGAGGTGAGGTCAAGAAGACATACGTAGCAGTAACACCTCCAGCAAGCATAGGCCAAGGGGAATGATGTCATTCCAGGAAGGCGTTCGCCTAGCAGAGGACCTCTATAAGCAGGGACCTGTGTTCACTACGTTTCCCTCATTGCTGCCAAAGGAGAAATTGCAGTGAACATGAATTCCTGCTTATAACACTGCTGCAGCTGCTGCGATGCTTTCTGTCTGCTTGATTAATTACATTATACTTCAGTGTTTATGACATTACAGTCAATCAGCCTTGTGGCAGGGATTTATGATATTACAAATCTTCTAATAGAAATGCAGGAATCCAGCAACAGAATCAGCTTGTTGATTATATTCCTGACTTGATTATTGTCTTTGGTATGGAATGCCAAATATTCAAGTGACTTATATTAGGTAGTCATCAGCATTTGAAGCTTTCGGTATGACTAAAGTGGCTATACCTCTCCTTTAAAAGAGGACACTTATGAAAACTACATGTTGCAGGGCTGCATTGGTTCTAGTGCTGCTCTGCACCATGTATTTTTCATAAACATACTCTTTTAGTATGATTCTAGTATGACTGACTATGGTCCTTTTCACAAACACTCTAACACTGATAAAATGGGTGTTACATTTTCTTATACATGTTTCAGGGCTGCAAGTGTGCTCTATGGGTGCCCTGAAACATGTATAATAAAATGTAACACCCATTTTATCAGTGTTATAGTGTCTCTGTGAAAAGGGTCTACGTTTTGCTGTGTTGGCACCGAATTGACATCACTACTGTGTTAAGAACAAGAACTGTAAAACATCATTAGTGACTGTTGTCACATCTAGAAGACTAGAATCAGCTAGTGGTGATTAGAGCTGATGGAAACTAGACAGCAGTACTATGCCTCCTGCATTGAGTCCTGCTCCCGGGACCCTCGCCGCCTCTTTTCCAGCTTTGACTCCATTCTCAAACCCCCCAGTCCTCCTCCTCCCTCTTCTCTCTCCGCTCAGGATCTTGCTCTCTTCTTCACCTCTAAGATTGACAAGATCTGCCTGGAAATAGCTTCCAAGCCCTCTCCTCCTACCACTCCCCCCCTCTCCCTCCTCCCCCCACCTCTCTCCTGTCCTCCTTCCCTCCTGCCTCCCTTGAAGAAATCTCCTCCCTGCTCACCTCCTCCAACCCCTCCACGTGCCCCCTGGACCCCATTCCTTCCCACCTCCTGACCTCCATTGCTACCACCGTTGCCCCTCCCCTCCTGCATATCATCAACCTCTCTACTGGCTCCTTCCCCTCTGCCTTTAAACACGCCACTGTCTCCT
>QEPC01006863.1:2939359-2980952 GCA_003113815.1 Sphenodon punctatus
CCAGGTGCCTGCCTCTGACTGGCACTGCATGTGCTGCTATTTATCTGAATAATGGTCTTCAAGGGGACAACTTCAATTGCTTATAAAATTGGGTCCCTTTATCAAATTTTCCTGTAGTTTGGCAGAGATGACAGGGAAGGGTAGCAATACATTCCTACCAAACTACTTGTAAACAGGATGGAATATAAAAATGTTACAGCTGGAAATGTATTTTCTAGTTAATGTCTTATACCATCAGGACCCTTTATCCAAACTTTCTGAAAATTGGCAGGAGTGTTAAGCTTGTGGAGGGAGAGACATAATCATGCAAACTGAATGGTGTCAGGAGCTGTGGTCACCATGTGGGTCAACTCAGGCACATCAGGAGATGCCGGGGACCCGCCCCCCGTCCATTGAAGGTCCTGTCCTGGCTACACCGGCAACAGAGACAGGCACAGCAGCGCCAGGACTTTTCCTGCCTTGGCGGGTTACCAGGGCAACCTGCCCCGGATGTGCTGCCATAGATGCGCAGTCGGGGACGTCAGGCGACGTGGGGCCGGGGCCTGAGCCTTCGCGGCATTTTACGCACCTACAGGGATGCCAGGGGGCGGAGTCCACAACATAAATCCTGGCACTGTGAGGCACACAGTGCCAGTAATTGGAGCACGAGAGGCTGGCCCTACCCGAAGCTAAGTGTGGTTTGCATTGCTTGTTGTTTCCTTGTCTGTTGTCGAAGTGTGATGGTCATAGTGTGCATGTGTGTTGCCCCTGATCCCTGATTCTTTACCTGTGTGTGAGTGAGCGAGCAAGAGTGGGAGAGTCAAGCGCAAGCCCCTTCCCCCATCTAGAGTTCTTCCCTTCCCCCCCTTCCTGGAGAGAATGCCCCACTTCCTTTCCTTGTGGACCTTGGCCCCCTGCCTCCATACTCCACACCTCCAGCACCCACTCCTCCCCTTCTGTGGACTGGGTTGTGTGAATACGGTGTGTGCTTGGGGCATGGTCTCACCTTCCTTAGACTGCTCTGCGCCCTATGATGATAGAGGCCTGGTCTCATTGAGACCTATAGGCCACACTACTATCTTGATGGGCTTCTTTCCCAGAGATCCTCCTGTGGAGCATGGGGACAGGGGACAGTCCAGGGGCTGCAGCTCGTGCAGAATGCTGCAGCCTATTTGCTTATCAGGATGGGTCGTTGTGAGCACATTACTCCAGTTCTTTGTCTGCTGCACTGGCTACCTATAGTCTTCCAGGTCCAATTCAAGGTGCTGGTTTTGACCTATGAAGTCCTAAATGATCTTGGTCCCACCTACCCAAGGGACTGCCTCACCCCTCATACCCTGGGGCGGTCCCTGCGGTCGTCTTGGGCACCCTCCTGGAGGTCCTGTGTTTTTGTTGGGTGACCAGTATAAGGAGGATGTTCTCAGTGGCCGCTCCATTGCTGTGGAACTCCCTTCTGGTGGAGGTCCACCTCTGCTCGGATCTGCTCACCTTCTGGTGGCAGTGTAAGACCTGGTTGTTCTGCCAGGCATTTGATGGAGGAGATGGGTAGGATGGGGTGGGGGAGGTTTCGATATAAGGGGGTAAGATGGATTTCTTAGGGTTGTTTTATATTATTCTATATTGGAAATGTAAGCCGCCTCGAGCTGCCTAAGGCAGGAGGCGTGGGGTATTAAATGTGGAAAATAATAATAATAATTAATAATACTGTGCTGCCACAGTGCCCTCCTCTCCTACTCAAGAGTGCAATGCCATGTGCCTTATTAAAATACAGGGAACATAACAATCCATTAAACAACTCATAGCAATTTAAGGTTATACAATAGCCAAACATGTAGCATGTCCATTGTCGCCCTATGTCTGGTAAAAGACTCACACTGGTGGCTCACAGTGTGATGTCTGGGGAGGAGGGGAAGTTGCAGCAGAGGGACTGGGAAGGCACAGGCCAAGGGCAAAGTCAAGCAGGCAGAATTCCACACACAGGAACACAGGAGGCAGAGGAGGACCACAGTCACCAAGCATTGTTCCAAAGCTGGGTCACAGCAGTGGCAGATTCAGAGTCAGGAACCCGGTACCCTCTGCATACACCACCCATGCAAACATCCCTCTCCAGTACCCTTGTACCCACTTTCTGGCGGTTATGTAAGACCTCCAAACACCTGGCAGAACAATAAGAAGGAGATGCGTAAGGTGGGGAGGTCTGTGGGGGCGTGGGTTGCGGGGCGATGGGTTATTTTAATTCTATTTTATTGTAATATTGTCAATGATGTTTTTATGACTTGATACTGGTAGTTGCCCCAAACTGCTTGAGGCAGGAGGGGCGGGATATTAAGAATGTTAAATAAATGTCAATTCATCAAGGCATTTGGGTCACCATGATTCCTGCTGTCCAGCACGAACTGAACATCTGCCCAGGTCCAGATCTCATACAGGAGAACCATTTCTGCTGCAGTAGGCTCCATGGTGAGGTAGGGACCTACAGTCGGAACCGTGAACAGCCACAGTTCATGCATGTAATCCTGGAACTTGTCCCGCAGTCTCCAGTAACCCCTAGCATGCATCAGGATGGCTGCAAAGGTGATGGGGAGGGAGGGCTCCCCCTCCAAAAGGCACAGGTGGAATTCTGGGAGGCTACAAATCTCCTGCAAAGCAACGCTCTCACTCGCTTCTCAGGGTAGCAGCATTCCCACTGCCAGTCCATCCTCAGCGGGCCCCAGAACATGGAACCTCAACTCACTTGCTCTCTGTTGGCAATCATGGCTGTGCAGATGTCCTAGGAGCAACAGGCTCTGTGACAGTCTGCAGAACGTCATAACCATCACGTGTGGAAAAGGGATCAGTCAACAGCAGTTGTACATCATCTCTAAGCCACAGTTCATGTTATTTAATTTATTTATTTATTTACGAAATTTGTATCCTGCCCCTCCTGCCACAGGCAGCCTGGGCGGCTAACAACAATATAAAATACAATAAAAATACAATAAAAATACCATAAAACAATCAAAATAGATCCATCCAATAAACAACAATAATAAAACACAAGAAAACCACACTCCCCCCTCCTCCAATCCCCCATCCCACCCATCACCCCTCTCCCTCACCAAACGCCTGACGGAACAGCCAGGTCTTACAGTTCTTATGAAAGGTGCGTGGAGCATCCTGGATTTTTCTCCGTTGTTCTGTGAGTGGCCATGGGTGGGTGGTGTGAGAGTCATGGGAGTGTGCACCCCCCCACACCACCTTTACATGGGCACTTGGATACGTGTGAGATGGGTGCACCCGCATGGTAGCATCTCATCTAAAACCGACCTTTGTGTCAAATGCCCAGGCGGAACGTGGGATAGAGTTCTGGGGTGTTGAGCTGAGCAGCTAGCTAGCCTTTAGCTTAGGACATTTTTATAGACCACATTGTTAGAAGATTCACGAATATGGTAAGCCCCTATGATTATTCAGTAAGCTAATAATTTTGTATTAATTCCGCTAAATAAGGTAAAAACTCTCCTTTATCCAATAAGTGCTTTTAACACACTTCTAACACCCCCCCCCCTTTTCCTGCCTGCCAACCTAACTACTCCCTCCTGACTGTCAAGTGAACCAATTTATGCTCTCTCTAGGCCTCAAAGCATTGTGCAGTTTCACATAATACGAAAACAGCCATTAGATTTAGCAGTAGGCCTTACAGGCAACCTATACTACTCAAGCTTCTATCTGAGCCAGAGAGCAGAAACTTTACAGTGGTCAATAATCTACTCATAATAAAAATAACTATTTATATAGTGTTCGTAATGTACCTGGTACTGTATGATCCTTAACTAGAGACAGGTCCCTACCATGAAGGAATCTACTCCAGTCTACGAAAGGCAAGGGAGAGGAGACAAGGAAGAAGAGAACAGAGGCCCTTTTTACATGAGATAGACTCATGAATGCAGACGCAGATCCGATGCATCTGCATGCGTGAGTGCCGCCTATTTGACAGCTGTCGTGTGTGTGTGCACAGACTCCTGCGACCCACCCATCATGCACGCATGGAGCAACTGGTGAAAAGGCAGGTTACTCTGTGCATGGATCTCCATGCATGTGACCCAGCTTTGGAACAATGCTTGGTGACTGTGGTCCTCCTCCGCCTCCTGTGTTCCTGTGTGTGGAATTCTGCCTGCTTGACTTTGCCCTTGGCCTGTGCCTTCCTAGTCCCTCTGCTGCAACTTCCCCTCCTCCCCCAGACATCGCACTGTGAGCCACCCGTGTGAGTCTTTACCAGACATGGAGATGGGTGGTGGTAGATGGGTGTGCACCCATCTGCACCCTCCCTCCACATGACACCTCTCCAGTGGTGCTTCACCCACTGCACACCAATCCCCCCTGCCTGTTTAAAAAGGGTCTGAGACCTCTTTCTCATGTGCGTTAATATGCACCCATTGGTGCTGCGGGTGAGTCCAGGACCCAAAAGACGCACAGCTTCTGTCGCATGAGAAGGGCAGAAATGCGGAACTTTGCCTGCAAACATGCACATTCGGCAGGGTACTCTGCAGGATAGATATGCTTGCTGGCAAAGATCCACATTTCTGCCCCTCTCACGAGACAGAAGCTGCATGCATGTCTTTTGAGTCCCAGACTTCTCCACGGCGCCGACGGGTGCATATTAATGCACGTGAGAGAGCACCCAGGGATACATGAAAACAGACATGATTACGTTAACTCCACTTTAACATTTCTTTTGTATGTTGCAGGTAGGGATGGGTGAACGTGGTTCGGAAGTTCGGACCGAACTCGACCAGTTCGGTCGACCAAACCGAACTTCCGAACCGAGCTCGATTTTTGAACTGAACCGAACCGAACTTCCGAACTCCGTTCTGTTCGCCCATCCCTAAAAGATAATATTCCATTTAGTTCAATGGGGTTTGAATTTCCGAACTTTGGTTGGAAGTTCGGAGTTCAGACTGAACTCGAATAGTTTGGTTGACGGAACCAAACTTCCGAACCGAGCCGAATTTCCGAACTCAGTTCTGTTCGCCCATCCCTAGTTGCAGGGCTGTATTGGTGCCCTATGCAGTCCTGCAACATACATAAGAAATGTTAAAGTGGTGCTAAACTGGAGTAAGCATTATATCTGTTTTCACCCATGAAGTTGAGATGTCACAGTTGCATGAGCTTAGCCTAGTTACAGGGGAGAAACATTCCTATTGCACATCATATGAAAGACTTCTAAATGGTTTTAAAGTATATCTGCAATAAATATGATTGAATCTCCACAGATGAAGATTGAATAGGATTGTTTAAGAATTTATTTTATACAAAATTTGTACCCCGCCCCTCCTGGCACGTAGTTCAGGGCGCCTTACATCACAATTAATAAAACAACAAATAAATAAGCAATAATATTATCAATCTCAATCAATTTACAAAAACTATATAAAACAGATAAAACAAACAATCCCAAGGAGTCCCCCAAAGCACTTTCCCAACCAGCCCCACCCATCCACCCTAGCCCAGTCCCCCACCCCTACCTGTCACCCTCGCCAAAAGCCTGGAAGAACAGCCAGGTCTTACAGTATTTCCTAAGGGAGGAGAGGGTCAGGGTCATCCAGGCCTCCACTGGGAGGGCATTCCATAGCTGTGCTGGTGCCATGGAGAATGCCCTCTCCACTGTGGCCCCCCGATGTACATGGGGGACCTTGAGCAAGGCACTCCCAGTGGACCGCAAGGGTCGATCCAGGACCCGGGGAGTGAGATGGTCCCTCAGGTACACGGGGCCCAGGCTGTTTAGGCCTTTATAGGTCAGCACCAACACCTTGAATGGGGTCCGGAAGACTATAGGCAGCCAGTGCAGAGAACGAAGCACTGGTGTGATATTCTCATGGCAACCCGTCCCCGTAAGGAGACAGGCCACTGCATACTGCACCAGCTGCAGTCGTTGAGCCATCACCAAAGGGAGCCCCACATAGAGCGCGTTACAATCGTCCAGTCTTGAAGTGACGAAAGCATGGATGAGAGTAGCCAGGTCTGAGCTCGAAACCTATGGCCAAAGCTGCCGCTGCAGATGTAACTAATGAAAAACACTCCTCGTCACAGCCCCAACCTGAGCATCCAGGAGAAGCTGCGAATCGAGGAGCACCCCCAGGCTACAAACCTGGGGAACCAGCGGAGGGCAAACCCCATCAATGATGGAGGACACCACACCCATTGCTTTACCCACTAACATCACCTCCGTCTTGTCAGGATTCAGTATGTCGGCTCGCCCTCATCCAGCCCCCCACAGCTGCCAGACACTGGGTAAGCACCGAGACTGCGGGGTCTGGGACAGATGAAAAGGAGAGGTAGAATCGGGATAGAGAATGCAATGGGATGTAGTATTCACCATCTCCTGAGAGAGTGTGTGGTTGCCATGTTGGTCCAAATGATAGAGGTTGTTTTTAAATTAGCATGGCTGCAGATCTGTGTGCGTTGAGTGGGATGGCCGTAGATGGCCACCTACATGGGGTGAATGGGGAGGGATTCAAATTGGCTAGGGATGTATGTGTGCCCATAACCCATTCACATTTTAGCCTTCCCCCACACGGAGCAGACTGGATTTTTCTCTGATGCTCTGTGAGTGGTCATTGGTGTGTGGGTCATGGAAGCACGCGCTCCCCATACCGCCTGCAGATGGGCATTTGAATGCATGTGGGATGGATGGACCTTCATGGTGGCATTTTATTTAAAAATAGCCAGAGAGGGAGCAGTGCCCAAGCATAATTTCTCTGGGCCCGGTACAAACTTGTAACACAGTCCCCCTGCCATGATCTCATACATGCAATCTCATGAGTCATGAAAGAAAACTTCCTATTTTATTTCTGAAAAGCTCACTGTTCAGAATGTTTCTTATGTTACACTGCTTCTGATTGGCTCCAGCAAATCTCACAAGATCTGGACACCCCATAGATACAGGGAAACAAGTTTCCATAACACCAACAAGTATCTACAATTTAGCCTCAGTTTTTTTCTCATGATAATGGGTTGCAGTCTCCCCTCCGGACCCTGGTAAAGTGCACCCATTTCCCCCCACCCCATGCTTGGACCCTGAGAGGCAGACAAAGTGGTTTGAATTATATCTTTTATTGGACCAACTGCTGGGTAAAAATGAGCCAGCTTTTGGGCCACACAGGACCCTTCCTCAGGCATGTAGCATGGCCAGTCAGAAATATATAAACTGAGCAAATGTATGGCAGGGATATACGAGGTGGCACAGAATGGGGTCTGACCCCTATCTGACCCCTCCCACCTATTACCTTGTCTTATCCACCCCCACTCATTCTGTGCTTCCTCATACTCACTCCTGTGAGTGTTTGTATTGTTTGGGGAGTAGTGATATTTACTGATGAAGAGGAGGGTACAGCTGACTCTCCCTGGTGAGAAAGGGGTAGAGTTGGGTGAAATATCCCCCTGGTAGCAGCAGGGGATAGAAGGATTAGTTTTTGGGACCAATTGCCTGATTGTGTAGGAGTTGGTGGAATGAGAATATCAGTATTGGGGGGAAGGGGAGATTTGTGATAAGATGATCATTTGTGATTTATTGTTATTTTTTTGCTGTGCTGGGTCCCCTGCGTGGGATGAAAACCCCAGAAATGTATTTTGTTATGATGTGAGCTGCCTCGAGTCTGTTTCAGAGAGAGTGCTGGGTATAAATAAAAATGTTATGTTATGTTGTATATCGCTGCCCTACATTTTCTCACTTTATATATTTCTGACTGGCTATACTACATGCCTGAGGAAGGGTCTTGTGTGGCTCAAAAGCTTGCTTATTTTTACCAACAGCAGATCATCTAATAAAAGATATCATTTGAACCACTTTGTTTCCCTCTTTGCCATCATCTCCTGTATAGCATGCAGAAGGGGACAGAGTTTGGTTCTTAGCCCAGATACTTGATTGTAGAAATGACTAGAAGGAATGAGTATGTGGCAATAGAGCTTGTCCCTATTGCAGGTAAAGGATCTGGTTGGCAATTAAAATATTTCCTTGACTAACCTTTCTTTACCACTGCAAAGCCTCAATGAGTTCATCTGCTTTGTTGAAAGAGGCATGGAGGAACAGAAGTTCATTTGCTTCTCCCCTCCTGCTTGGAATCTTACCCTTTAGATTAGAAACGACACAAATGGATTCTCCTATAAAGATTATGAGAGTTGAATGAATGGCAAATGGGCTGGCTAAGGTGGACGGAAGACCGAGGGAAAACATTAGACGTGATTAAAATGGACCAAGAAAAGAAAAAAGCTAAAAAGCTATAGTTAAGCACTGTAGTTAAAGGGAAGCAGGATTTTCCAGATAAATTAGTTTAAGAATAGTAATAGGATGGTAGCTGAAAGCATAAAGTTTGAAAGACTGACATTGTTTAAAGAATATCCATTTTACTTTTCACACGTAAACACTGAAAAATACTTGGCCAAATTAAAATTTAGCTTCTCTTTCTCTCTGGTAAGAATTTGTGAGATTTCAGGTATTTTTTATTCACTGTTTCCTAAACTTATTTTGGGATGGAGGGGTAGACAACCTGTACGCTCTTCAGGCAGCAGAGAAAGGGACAAGTGGAATCACTAGTAACAGCTGGAGCCACAACGGCTAAGCTTCACCACCTGTTGACAGTAAAGCCCCCCCTTCCTCAGCAGCTTGAACTGTGCTTAGGGCCAGACTTTGTTCAGTGTTTACTTTGTTAAACAATATGTTGTTGTGACTCAGCCTTCCCAATGTGTGTGTGCTAATCCTTTATTTTCTTCTGTGTGGACAGAGGGGCTTGTCTGTCTGGAATGCAATGCCGCCCCCCGTCAGGGACTCGTGACATCTTTGCTTCATCCCTTCTTTCTGCTCCAGTTAGCCTCCCTCCTCATCCCCACTTTGCTCCTTCCCAGAGGCGCCTGCCTGCTCTTTATGTCTCCTTCTCCTGCGTGCTGCTCTCTCACCCCCTAGCCCCCTAATCCGATTTCTTTCGCTGCTTGTCCCACCATCATCTCCCCTCCTCCCCTACCTTCGCCTGGCTCCTGTCCCACCCCCGCCTCTCAAGATAGTAGCGGAGGAGGCGGCGACAACGACGGCGGCCGGGCCACGCAGTCTCTCCGCCCCCTCCCTCCGTTCATCCCTCCTCTCCCTGAGCTGCTGGGCTCGTTCCTCCCAGCACATCCCTGGCGCTTGACTCCTCCTTGTCCTTCCTCGCGTGATTTTTATCGCATCCATTTTTTGTGCATTTATAAATAAATAAAAATAAATCACCTCCCGCCGGCCCCTCCCCGCTCGCCCAGCGTCGTGAGCCAGCCCCCGTGCCCCCCACGGCAGGAAGAAGCGTCGCTCCCCTCCAGGTGGGGGTGACGGTGGGAAGATGCGGAGCCCCCTCCCGTGACTCTCGCTGCCAGCGATGCGATGGGTTAGGCGGATTGTATCCAGCAGCCGAGAGGAGCCCAGCCAAGCAAGGCAGCCACAGGAGGCGGCGAGGCCCCACGCAGCAGCAGCAGCAGCAGCAGCTGCTGGAGGCGGCGGTGGCCGTGAGCGGCGCCCCACAGCCCCCTCCATGGACAGCGGGGTGGAATTATGAGCAGGCTACACCCGCCGGTGGCCGGGACTCGCCTTCACCCAAAGGGGTTTCTCCCCGCTCTGCGCTCCCAGGTGCCAGGGCTCTTCTCTCTCACACACACCCTGCTGCTTCCCCTTCCTTTGGAAACCTCCTGCCCCTGCCTTCCCTCCGGACACGGCTTTCCTCACTCGGGCTCTTCCCCAGGCGAATCTCACGGAGACTCCTGGTACTACGGTTAATCCTTACCCTGCTGTACCCCATTTCTACCCACCCCACCCCTCCCCTCCCCTCTCATCTCGGGTCCCTGCTCGTTCTACTTCCCCCCTGCTCCTCTCTTCCCTCTGCTGCCCCTACCCCCTGAACCTCATTGCTCACCATCTCATTCCCTTCCCAAGCAGGTGACAGCGTGTGCGTGTGTGTGTGTGTGTGTGTGAGAGAGAGTTGTGGGCTCCCTCCCCCCAACCCCGGGTCGCTGTTTATTCAGTGCGGGAGTCACCACCAGGCAGCTGATCGATTAAAGTGTATTGATTTGTATGTATTTCTCCCAGCGCCGGTGTCTGCTGGTGCTGCTGCCGCTCGAGTTAGTACAGTGTTTCCCAGAGTGGTGTTGAGCTCCACCAAACATGTCGGCTCCTGTCGGGCCCCGAGGCGGCCCTGCTCCTCCTCAGCCATCTCCAGCTCAGGCCCCTCAGTCTGAGATGCCCGACCTCAGCCACCTCACGGAGGAAGAGAGGAAGATCATCCTGGCCGTCATGGATCGGCAGAAGAAGGAAGAGGAGAAGGAGCAATCAGTGCTCAAGTAAGGACAGCCCCATCTTTCCCCTACCCACGCCACGCAGCGGGGATGGGGAGGGAAGGCTCTGCCCCAGCCCCTCGGGGGTTGCCATGATTGTGTCTCCTAGGCTGCCAGGGGGCCTAGCTGCCAGTCAGAGGCGGCGGCGGGGGGAGAAGATGCGGGGGTGATACCGATATGGGGCCGGGTGGGCGTGAGGGAGGCTGCTTGGCAGTTGTGTTTAGTCTGTGCCTTGCCCTATCCCTATGCTGGGTGATTGCGGGGCAGGAGGAAGTGGCTGGCATCGGGCTCCGGCTTCTTACGCTGTGTAGCTAGGCAATGACTGGGGCAAGGCACCCAATATGGCCGGCCGCACAGGTGCTGTTGCAGCCCGGCGTGTGCAGTGCTGCTAAGAGTGTAGGCGACGGCCCGGGCTGCCGGACAGGGTAGGATGGAGGCCGCCGCCGCTGCTCCCTCCTGGGGTAGAGCTGGGCTCCGAGTGTGGGGAGCGGCCCTTGTCTGTGCTGCCAGTGCCTGCCACACGCACCCCGGGCGGGGCAGAAATGCACTGCCGGGGCGTAGGTTCTGTCTTTGGGTGGGTTTTGCAACAGCCGCCATCTTCCCCCAACAACGTGTCTCCCTCCCGCCCCGCTCCGCTGTTCTTTCCAACTATGGGCGGTGGATTTGCACCTGTGGGTCCCTAACGGCGAGTCTGTGTGGCCAGTCACATTAGTGGCGCAGGGCCTGCAGTCTGCCGGAGTAGCATGAAAAACCAATAATACCCAGTGATGGTTGGGTACTTGTAGGAATTTACAACACATTTGGCTGTGATAAATTTCATTCCCCAGGCAGGATAGCAGTTTATAGCAGCAGGACAAAGGTTTAAGAAAATAATACCGTGAAAAGTAAGATCTGGGCCACGATCTCTCTGGTGCCCAGCATCCTTGGCCAATCCAGGGGTACAAATATGTCGCAGACAGGGGGGAACTTAACAGGAGTAAGAAAATGGCATGAGTCAATTCAATTCAATTTATTAAAAACAGTAGCTTTCGCCATAGTCAAAACAACAACAAGAATGAGTAAGAAAATAATATTGGGTACAGGATCTCCCTAACTCCCCATATCCCTGGCTGGGCTTTAGTTACCAAAATGTAGATGGAGATTTATAACAGGCAGGGGATGTGAGAAAATGATACCCAAGAGAAAGTAATACCTGGTACATACGCGACCCCCGCCCCCCAATATCGCTAGCTTGTCCAGTGGTACCAATATGTTACAGGCAGGGATTTTTAACAAGTGGTGGCTGTAAGAAAATAGTACCTATGCGAAAGTCACCCTGTCTAACATCTCCGTGGCTCTTTCTTCATATACACCCCCAACTTCAATCTACACAAGGGTATGCTGGCTACAAAAGGCCTGGGTGGCCAACTGCTGGTTGGGGTTCTCAGTCTGTATCTTGAATACTGTCCCTGTCATCTCTCTCCCAGGATCAGCCACAGCATCTCTTTGTTGACTTTTGATGTGAAGTTTTGTAGAACTCTGATTTGAAGGCTGCTTATTAGCATTTTCTAGCATTTGGAACATTGGATCTGAAAGTGTCTCTCTGGGTGTGATCTCCATCTGTTAAAATGGGAGCTAAGCCATTGACTTAAATGGAGGGAGGATTGCACTCTCTATTTCAATCACTCTTCTGTCACAAGTGTTGTACATTCTCTCCTCTCTGTGTTTGGCATCTGCCTTGTCTCTCTCTTCCCCCCCCCCCCTCTTATTTCTGACCATTGATGCTTACTATGATATGTTAGTCTACTATCATATTCAGTTATCTACTGTGCTGGTCAGTGGAGAGTTTAGCCCCAGCAACAGTGTGAGAGGCCAGGAATGTGTTTTCATTCAGATATGATGTCTGATCCTTGGTACTTTTCTGTATGTTGAGTCGCAGCAGGAAGTGTCCCAGTTCTTATGTGCACATGGAGAACTTGCTTATAAGTCTGCCACTGTCAGGATCCCATAGGGGTTTTACCCCACTAGTGTAGTCAATTGTTAGGGCTGGGATCCATAGTTCATCCCAACCTATTTGACAACCTAATACCATAAAGTAAAAAGTTTTAGTAGTAGTTTAAGTCGTGGGGTTGTATTTACTAAGTAGTTTCTGTACAGAGACAATGTACCTGATCTTGAGAGGAGAAGGAGAGATGACAGGGACAGCATTCAAGATACAGAGCACACAATCCCAAGGGGACTTTGGAGCCCAACCAGTAGTTGGTAATCCAGGCTTCTAATTGCCAGCATGCCCTGTGTAGGATGGTTGAAGATGGGGTACACATGTGGAAGTAGAGCCAGGAAGATGCTGAACTAGGGAATGATTTTCTCACTGGTACCATTTTCTCACAGCACCCTCGCTGTTAAAAATCCTTATCCGTGACATTTTACTACCCCTGAACTTCCCTCTCCCCCACTTACTAGTTTGCAGACTGTCACAACAGTTGGATAGAATTATTTCACCTTTGCAGTTGAGAACCAGCATCAAGTCATTTTTTCAGAAACTGACCAACTGTGAACTCAACAGTTTTTAGGACAATTAAAATCTTGCTTGATCTTTTATTGAGAGAAACTTTGCTGTCCTAACTAAGCCCCTCTGTTGCCTTCCTTCCGCGCTGCTATGAGCAGACACACTTTTATCGTTAACCACTTCGTTCCTGCCCAGTTTTTTTGGCCAGGGTAGAAATATCCCACAGCAAGTGAGGACAGGGTGAAAGCAGTGGCTACAGTGGGAGACACTGAGCATGTTCATCTGCTCCTACACCCTGAGCCTGATTTTTCTCAATAAAATATATACTCTCTCTTTCGCTCACATGTTTTAAATAGATCTAGTTATACTGTGACCCCTTGCATGATCCCATACGTAGACTCCTTCGGTCCACATTTTGGATGGGTGTAAGAAGCTATCACAGCAACCCAGGACAATAATAAGGGATAGCGGTTTCAGTAGCTGCTACTGAGTATACTCTGATAAACTGAGTATGCTTGGTAGTAACAAAGTATACTAATTTCTCATCATACCAGTTTATCACACTATAACGAGAGCAACGTCTAGCCGACATTGCCACAACGTCTCTACCTAGCCGCTGAGCTGCTCTGTAACTTCAGCACCATGGAGCTGTCCAGGCGTGGGTGTAGCATTTCCCCCTAGTTACCTCCCTCCCTTTCTTTTACAAACTGGCTCAGCATTTGTCAGGGATGGAGTGAGACTGGTGTCAGAACGTTCCATATTTAAAATTTCCGTGTTTAAAATGGCCTTTTCTTTCTCAGATATGCATTGTGCTGAGCCAATTAAACTTTTTTTATTTGGTAATTTTTTAAGGTGTTTAGTTATTTTTGCCTAAGCCACTTGGGGAGGGATTCAGAGTTTACATGTTGTTATGAAGTTATTGGGTTTGAAACTTGAATTGGAATGGCTTACCTGCAGAGCTACTTTTCAAATGCCATGTAATCTCACATGAAAATGTTTCTTTATCTGATGAAATGGCCACATTGATCTCTAATTAGTGGTATAAAACAACTTTTAATATATTTACTGTGTGTGAAAGGAGAGTGTCAGAATCTGCATAACATTTTGTTAGTGTCAAGAGAAAAATAAGCATTTATTATGTGTATATACTATGATAGTTACTACAAAAACAGACCAATTAGCACTCCAGCAGGCAGTGGCTTGACCATTGTTTTGCTGATATGGCCTTTCAGAATCTGCAACTCAAAGTTTGCTCCAGGGCTTTAGTGATTTGTTGTAGTGTGTTGGTTGGATTCATTTGGATTTCATTAGCATATGACTGTGGATATGTAATCTAGAGTTGTTATTTTGCTATATATTTAATGATTAAGTTATCTACACCTAAAGGGGGATGGGTGGTGGTAAAGCATTTACGTGGTTTTTTGTTAAAAACATAATTTATATATTAAAAATGCTTCTAGTGTACAATCTCTTGAAAGAAGACAATGTCATTTAAGCAACACAAATCCAGTTTCATTTTGTAATGCTAATTTGGAATAATTAAAAGAAACGCACTCTGAATATTAACTAATATTTTAATATCATATGGTTGACAACTGTCACTTAACATTATTTGCATTTCTAATATGTCAAGCAAAATAAAATAATGTAAATGCTTAACCTAAGTTTGTTTGTTTTTTTAAAAAGAAATAATAATAATAAATACCACCACCATACGATAAACAAGAAATGAGATTAGCTTATTGGATAGTAGCATTAACATTGCTTGACATCTTTATTTTATGTAATTCTTGTGATTTTAAAGAAGTGTGGCTACTGTACTGCAAGTAAAAATACAACTGATTTTTATAGTGAATGTAAACCTTTTATTTGACTTCCAAAATATAAATGATTGTTTGTGACATAGGCAGAAAGATTCGTCCAGGTTTTTTCTAGGGGCCAAGACGTTAGACTGAAAGTGGCATACAATATTGTTGATGTACATGTTACAGTAGAGCTATTCACTGCTATTTTAAGAAAGGGTGAGGAAGAAACTGACATCAAACTGTGCATGAGTAAGACTTATTAGTGAAAAGAGGCTTGAAATGTGTTTTTTTAAAAGACTTATGGTGATGGTTGCTATCTGAGTCTTTATTCAGTGCACAAAGAGATCTGTAGATAAAATAATGTGTGGAATTACAAATAAAGGCAATACCATGCTATCCATTAGAATTTTCAGAGAAACCATAAGCATTTTTAAGAGCACGCTTTTTCATTGTTTCACACTCAGATCTCTTACTGATATGAAATGAGTTGCAGGTGAGTGGTGGAGGCTATACCAATAGACACAAACTATTTTCTTGTAGAATTGTTATTGTGAAAGACCATTTTATGGTTCTGTTAATACTGATTCATTGGAATTTGAGATCTGACAGGGTATCAAGTAAACAACTTGTAAATCTCATTTCCTAAAGCTGATGGTCTGAAATAATTATTTGACACAATCAAATGCATATTTTTAGAAATATCTAAATAAGGATAGTTACTACAAAAATTGGCCGACAGCTTTCCCCCCCTCTGGTCTACTAGGTAAATATTATGTAAGTTAACTTTGTTGGTAGGTGTTCCCTCGCTCGTTAAGGCAGAACACACACTGAAGTGAAAAGATTGTATTTTTCATTTTGGGTAAGAAATGAAACCTGTCACTTCCTACACTTGGTGGGGGAGAAGGGGGCATGTTGGAAGCATTAAGACTTGCAAAGTTCTACTGAGTGATGTAGGGGGAAAATATGTGTTTCATGAAATGAAAATTGGATGGTTATTTCTTCACACTGCTTTGATCCTCTATGCCATATCTATTCAGCTTCTCATATTGTGGCCACTAACATGATATTTGAGTGCCTTCTAGAAGTGCATTCAGCAATTTGATTAGTATCTGTCATATCAGTTATTTTTCTCTCTTCTCTTTGCAGAGGGAAGTTTATGTGTGGATTTATATAAGTCCCTTCTTCCACCTTCACAAAGGCCACCCCTCCCATGCTCTACTTCTCTTGGGGGGAGGGGAAATGGAAGATAAGAGTTGGAATCAGCAGGAGTGAATGCTTCAAAGGTCAGCATCCGCTCCTGCTGAGACTTGATGGTAGATGGTGACATGTAAAGTGGCTGTTCCCCAGACCAGCCCCCTTTTGGTTGCTTCTGTCCTATAAATGCAGAGCGGAAGTCATGCAGTATTTCTGTGGAGGGGCTTCCATGAGTTTGTATGGTAGGGGGTTACTGACTGTTTTACTCTACATCTTTGTCAGTCTTAGGGTGGCTGAAGAGATACTTGGTTTGTTCATGTCCTATGTATGGAATAGTGAGGTAGCTGATATGGTTTAGTAAGAATTGCTGGAATTGGCCGTTAAAGCTGATGTTCTATAATTAGCTTGTACTACTGTGCTTTATTTCTGTCTTAAATATAGGCCTGAGAGATTCCTTGGTTTTGTCGACTTGTGTGACAACCTACAAATCATTTAAATATATATTATTGTCATTTGTCTGCAAAGAAGCATATTATTCTTTGACACTGGAGCAATATTTAATAGTGAGCAGGTTCTTTTTAAAGGAAATTGTACATTTAAAAAATGTTCTCTCTCTAGGAGGAAAAGTTTGCTGGGAATTCATCTTGCAACAGTGTATAAATAATCAGGAAAAGTAAATGTTGTAGCATGATATGAAGAGTGATTATGACAAGGTTATTTTAAGAACTTGCTCAAAAATTTGTTCTAGCAACGTTTTATACACTATTATTGCAGCTGTAATTCAGAACCAGCAAATGGTAGTACAACAAATTATAAAAGTTTATTCCAATGAGAATGAAAAACTTCAACTTCTCTTCATTTATGGACTGTGTCAGAATTTCCATGATGACTACTTCTCCTTAGGAGATAGACATACTTCACTTTTACATTTCTAGTTTATATGCATGTGAGCCTGTTAACCAATTTTCAGGCATTAGACATTTATAAAGAGACTACATGGGTCCAAACTGTGAGGATTTGAACACCCTTTAACCTTTACCTCTTTCAGTGATTTTTTTTTAATGGGTGCTGAGTATTTTCAGAATTGTATCCCTTCATAAGAGAAATTTTAAAACTAGTATAGGTCTCTGCATAATTCAGACTGTGTGGGAGAGTACAGTGGAATTATCTATGAAAAGTAGTGTTGGAATATTATTGTATGACAGATTTAGGAGTAGACTTTGAGGGGCATATGTATTTGTCCAGCCTATGTTGCATTTCATTAGTGATTGGCAGGACACAATTTTATTTGTTGTAGAACCAACATGGTAAAGTCCTGATTTCAGATAAGTTTCTGTTGCTATTTGATATTTTCATCATTGGCTTGTATGAAGGAGTGGAGAGTATACTTATCAAATTTGCAGGTGATTCAAAGACAAGAGAGATTACAAACACGTGGAGGATAGGATTCAAATTGACAGTTTGGAGAATTGGGCTGAAAACAATAAATGAAATTTAATAAAGATGAATACGAAGTGCTATGTACAGAAAAAAATCAAATGTGCAAATATAACTGGATAGTTAGTAGTAATGCAGAGAAAGATCAAGAAGTGTTGGGGTAATGGATCACAGGCTAAATATGTGCCAGCAGTGCTGTTGCAAAAAAGACAAATGCCATTTTGGAGTACATCAGCAGAAGCTTTGTGCAAAAGATCAATGATCGGACACAATCATTCCAGCCTCACCTGGAGTACCAGATCCAATTTTGAGCAGCACACTGTAAGAAAGGTGTTGACAAACTGGAGAAAGCTCATAAGACAGTAATAAAGGGTAAAGCCATAAGTGATGGCTAGGCTGCCACATCCTGGTCTGACCCGGGACAGGCAGCCTGGACAGACAGGATGCGGGCCAGCCAGAGCACAAAACACACAAGCTCCTAGCCAGGCTGACAGCAGCACAGCCCAGGGGTGGGGAGAATGGGAAACTTGCAGCTGGTCATCCCCGCCTTGTGCCCTGCCATGACAGGTGGCCATGGCGGCCAATGATGGCCACCATGGCAGCTGGCCATGACAGAGGCAGCCCAGGCTGGTCACAGACATGGAAGCACCGGGATGACCTGCATTGCCCTAGTAGGGTGGGCCCTAGCTCGGGCTGTTACTTGTAATCTCTCTTGCCGAGGTGAGAGCCTGGGTTAGCTGCCAACATTTTCATTTAATTTTCATTTCAATTTAATTTTGTACCCTGCAGACTACACCACAGGCGTCTCGTAGCGGCTTACACAATATACAGCAATGAAATATAATAATATAAACAATACATAATAATCTAAACAATATATCAAATATCAAACCCAATAGCGGTCCACTTGAAGAAAAGGGAAATATACAAACCCAACCGCCCTCATCCCCCAAAACTCCAATTCCCACCCCAACCCATTCCCCGTTGCCTGCTCTCACCAGGCAGCCCCTTCCCTCGTGCTGCACCCACCTCACACGTGGGGCTGCCCTCGGGACCTCCCCCCTCTCTATCCCAGTCCCACCCATTTCACTCCACAACTCACAACTCCAAGAGGTTCTGCTATAAATGCACAGACTTACAGTCCTGCCAACAGCAGCGATATATTAAGCTGGCCCAACTGAATCTGCTTCCAGACAATGTGGGTCCAGGTCCCACCCCCTCCCCCATGGCAGGAGGGAGGAGGAGCAGTCCAAAAGTGGGGGCAGTCCAGAGGTTGCAGCAGGAAGCCCCCCCCCCCCAAACTTATCATATCTGCCGATTTGGGGTCTTGTCTCCACCCCATTCAAACGGAGTGCTGCTACTGCCCCGCTGACGGCCCTGACAATGGCCAACACCCTTAGGTGTCACCCTTCAGCTGGTGCACAAGGGCTGACACTCAAGGTCACCACCCCAGGGCCTTTCTACCTGTAAAGGGAGGAGGATTCCCTAGGTCGGTGTCTGGCAGCCATGAGTCAAATGTGACAGCATCCTGTGGGGCAAAGCGGGCCTAAGTGAGCCGCTGCCATGTCTGGTTTTACCCAAAGTTGATAAAAGTTTTGGAATACACTATTGATCAGAAAAGACTGAAGGAATTGATTAGGCTGAATGTGGATGTTTGTTTTTAAACATGAAAGTGTCTGCTATAAAGAGGGTGATAACCAGTTGTTCTAAAGATGGAACGTCTTAGAAGAGAGGGCTGGGATTTATCAGCCTCAAGAAATAAGTACCAAAAATGGAAAGAGCAGCCTGCAACTATGAAGGGGTTCCAGGAAGAGGTGGGTTGCAGAAAGAAGTTATGAAAGTGAGTGTGGGAGATAAACTGTGTGATGAGAGGGGACATTGGTAGACTGAAGAGGACAAAAGATAGAAGTGAATAGAGAATAAGTCAGTATTTGGTGAAAAAAGCAAAGGGAGAGTGCATCTTTTGTGGAAGGTAAAAGGAAGCCAATTAAAGGATTTGAAAAGGGAATGTACATGTTCAGTGTGTTAGGACAGGGAAGATAATTTTCACACTTGTGTTTTTGGGTGCCTTGAATGTGGCTTTCTGAGATGTCTGGAAAGAGTTCTTGATAATTGTGATGTAAGATTATCACGTGTTTCAATGACACGAATGGAGATGAACAGATTGATTTTTTTAAGATTCAGGACTCATTCATATAATCCTCTCACAGCAGGGAAGAGAACACAGAGTGCAGCCCATGCTGCCTGTCTGCCACTGCTGTGAGTGGTTTGTGTGAAGGAGGTGTGTACCAATAGCAGATTTAACAGTCAGCAAGATCAGCAAATGTTGACTGGGCTGCACCTCTTTGGGGCCCCCTGCTTCCCATCTGTCATTGTAATCCACCCACCCACACAGGTAACTTGATTCTGGGCCCTCTTGCTACCTCCTGGGCCAGCGATGTTGGAATTGTGTGTGCTGCACATGTGTAACATTGGCCTCACATTAGCTCCTATTTTAAAATTAATCACTTGACTGCTCATGAAAAAATCCCTCAGCATTTGAGCAAGCTCAACAGTTGAGTGGTGGTGGGAATTTCTTACCCCTTTGCGCTGGAGTTGCTGCCCCTACGTTTGCTCCAGTGCTGAAGAGCTGTTGTTGGGTAGGGGTGGAACTGTAGACAAAATTTCAGTTTATTTCAGTTTCGGTTCCCCTGTGTCTTGGATCTTCTTTTGGTTTCGGATCTATTGGTGCCGGTTCTTTTCCCCATTGAAGTCAATGGGAAATTTTCCCATTGCCTTCGGTGGGAAAGAGAACCTCCCGAGATACAGGGACCCGCCATTGAAAAACTCCTGGGCATCCCCACCACCCCACTCCTGGCCTCGGAGAGTGGGGGTGGTGATCCATTACCCCTAACGCCCCTATTAGCTGGGGCCCGGCTTTACCTCCCACCCCACTCCTGGGCCCCCTGTGCGTTACTTACTGTTGCAGGTCTGGTTCCCTGGAATGTCCCCACACATGCACAGAACAGCTGCCCTCTTCCAAAATGGCACTGCCATTGCCATTTTGGATTAAGGCTACACATGTGCAGAATGGCCTCGGTGGCCATTTTGTGCATGTACGCTGTGCTGCTGCTGACAGCAGTATTTTCAAGAAGCTCCAGAGCTGGGATCTGTAAGAAGAAGAAAGAGGAAGAAGGCTCCACTGCCGTTGACCGAGCCTCTTCCATTACTGACTGGTGTTGGGAGTCAACTCAGCTGCCAGGCAGCTGGGTCTTCTCTGCTGCTCTGCAGCAGAGAACCCTCAGCGGCCTGGCAGCGGAGCTGGCTCCCGACACCAGTAAGCAGCAGAAGAGGCCCAGCCACCTTTAGGAGAGCTGGCAGCCCAGTTGGTGGCCTAGCCGGCGGCCGTGACCCCCACCCTCCGGACCCAGACTTGCAAAGGTAAGTAATGTACAGGGGCCCTGGGGGTGGGGTGGGGAGTAAAGTTGGTCCCCAGCGGGTGGGGATGTTAGGGGTAATGGATCCCACCTTCCGAGGCTGGGAGTGGGGTGGTGGGGGTGGAGGAGGTTTCCCGGCTCTTCCCATTGAAGACAGTGGGAACAAAAAATCCGAAAATTGGGAACTGAGAAGGGCCCAATTTTCAACTCTCCTGATTTTAACCAAAAGAGGCACTTTCAGCCTCTTTTGGTTAAAAGTGGAAGTCCCATCCCTAGGAAATATAGTTCTCTGTCCTCTGTCCCACTGTTCTTTCTGGACCCACTCACAACAGCAGCTGCCCTGCAATAGCCACCAGGGGTGCCTGGCTGTGGAGCAGTACTTAAGAAGACTTAAGCAGTCTTGAGAAGTACTTAACCTACACTGTGTGGGGAGAGGAGGGAGGTAGAGCACATGGCCTCACTCTCTGCTGTAATGTGTGGGTGTGCGAGTAGTTCTAGGGTTGTTAGTTTACCAGTGTTTTGAAGCTCCCTGGGAGACTGAAGGGCGAAGAATTACTTAAGCCTTTTAAATACATAGTAAATAAGTGACTATTGGGCCCACCCCAGACTACATACTTGCTGATTATTCAGAGAAGGTGGGGTTCTGCACAGAATAGTAGTGTGGTTTCTCTTCAAGCACAGGAAGCCCCTGTGACTTCCCTAACTCCTCCTGTCCCTACTCCTACAGTGCTCCTTGGCTTCTCCATCCCCCTGTATCACCTATAGCCCTCTAGCTCTCCAGCCCTTGCAGCGTCTCCTGACCAGCCTCCTCCCCTTGTACCTTCTATAATTCCAAACACTTTTTCTGCTTCTGGCCTCTCCCACTCCCACTTCCTAGAGCTCCCTAACTGTGTCTCTAGGGGGCACTGCCACTGACATCTTCTGCACCCAAAATCTCCTTGCATCCCTACGCTCCTCTAACTCTTCCTCCTCTAGTCTCATACCCCCTCCTTTGCACTGCCTGCTCTCCCCCACTTACTTGCTTCCCAGCAGTATCATTTCCTCCTCCCCTCCCTGGACTCCCTGGGAGGGGTCACCCACGCTCCATGCTCACCCAGCACTAGCAGCAGCAGCACTGACAGCGCCAGGGCAAGCAGAGTGCTTAGCCCTGCATAGATCCTGGCACACTGCTCTGATTGCTCCTGGAGTTTCCTGGATGAGTTCAAACCCTGCCGTGTGGTTCTGCTGTTGAGAAATATAGTTTGTCCCACTGTTCTCTCTGGGCTCACTCACAGCAGCAGCTGTCCTGCAAGAAACCACCAGGGGTGCCTGGCTCTGGAGCAGCCCAGCCTTGACAAGTACTTAACCTACACTGTGTGGGGAGAGGAGGGAGGTAGAGCACATGGCCTCACTCTCGGCTGTAATGGCAACTATGAACTTGTCCCAGGAGGTGATCTGCCCGACCCACGTGGGGGGACATACCCTCGACCTGATCTTCGGCTCTGGCCTTGAGGCGGGGGGTCCGGTTGTGGGGGAGGTGACAGCGGTGCCCTTGTCGTGGACGGACCATTACCTCCTTCAGGCCGGTCTTTTAGCGCGCCCCCTCCAGAAGGGGAAGGGACCAGTTAGGATGGTCCGCCCTCGGAGGCTGATGGAACCCCAGCGGTTCCAGGAGGTCCTGAGGGAGCTTACCCTGGATGTGGACGGTCACTCTGTGGATGAGCTGGTCCGGCATTGGAACATCTTGCTGGAGGAGGCCATTGACAGGGTGGCTCCGAGGCGCCTTCTGCCTCGGTCTCGTCACCGCAGGACCCCTTGGTTTACTGAGGGGCTGCGGTGTATGAAGCGTGTGGGCAGGAGGCTAGAGCGACGCTGGCGTCGGACTCGGTCTGTCTCCGATCGTCTTCTCCATAGGGCCCATTTGCGGTCCTATGTGGAGGCTGTGAGGACGGCGAGGAAGGAATTCCTCGCCGTCCTCATAGCGTCTGCGAAGTCGCGTCCAGCGGAGCTGTTTCGGGTGGTGCGGGGGCTGGTTAGTCCGGCCTCCCTCCGCCTGGATGGGGACTTGTCCCGGGCCCGCTGTGAGGAGTTTGTCATCTACTTCGCAGACAAGATTGCTCGGATTCAGGCCGATTTCGACGCTGGGTTGATAGCAGTAGGGGAAGAGCGCGGGGGGGCGGAGGGTCCGTCTGGTCCATCTTTATGGGGTGAGTTTCAGGAAGTGACGCCGGCCGATGTGGTGGATGTCCTGGGGTCTGTGAGGGCCACGTGTTGTCAACTAGATCCATGCCCGTCCTGGTTAATAAAAGCTTCCGGGGAGACGTTGGGGACGGTGCTGGCGAGGGTGGTGAATGCGTCCCTTCGGCAGGGGAGGTTGTCGCCTTGCTTAAAAGAGGCTGTGGTGCGCCCCCTGCTGAAAAAACCATCGTTGGACGTAGACGCGCTCGCCAGCTACCGACCTGTCTCTAACCTTCCCTTTTTAGGGAAGGTTATTGAGCGGGCAGTGGCGCTCCAGCTCCAGGGTCATCTAGATAATATCGGGCTCCTTGACCCTTTTCAATCTGGGTTCCGCCCCGGCTATGGCACCGAGACGGCGTTGGTGGCCTTGGTGGACGACCTCCGCCGGGAGATGGATGCGGGATGTTCGACATTTCTCATCCTGCTCGATCTCTCGGCCGCTTTTGACACCGTGGACCATGGGCTGCTGTTGAGACGACTGCGTGACCGGGGGGGTCTGGACGGGACTGTTCTTGAATGGTTCCGTTCATTCCTCTCGGGGAGGAGCCAACGGGTGGTGTTGGGGGAAGAAACATCGAGCCCCCGCGCCTTACCGTGTGGCGTTCCGCAGGGATCGATCTTGTCTCCATTATTATTTAACATCTATATGCAGCCCTTGGGGGAGGTCGTGAGAGGGTTCGGGGTGCGATGTCACCAGTATGCTGATGATACTCAGCTGTACCTCTCGTTTTCTACCGACCCAGACCCTGCTGTCTCGGTGCTATCCCAATGTTTGGAGGCCGTGGCGGATTGGATGCGGCGGAGCAGACTGAAGCTCAACCCAGATAAGACGGAGGTGATGGTGGTGGGGAGGGCGAAGGGGGTGGTGGCCCCCCTGATTGGGGGGGTTTGCCCCCCTGTAGCTCAGCAGGTCCGGAGTCTGGGGGTCATATTGGACGCAGACCTGCGGCTGGAGCGGCAGGTGGAGGCAGTCGCTAAGGCTGCCTTCCGCCAGCTTTATCTGGTACGTAGGCTGCGTCCGTATGTCTCTGGCCCGGACCTGGCCTCCCTCATCCATGCCTTCGTCACCTCGCGGCTCGACTACTGTAACGCGCTCTACGTGGGGCTTCCCTTGTTCTTGGCCCGGAGGCTGCAGCTGGTGCAGAATGCGGCGGCCCGTCTTCTTACGGGGACGGGTCGCCGGGAGCACATTACACCGGTGCTCCGAGCGCTGCACTGGCTGCCGATAGTGTGCCGGGCCAAGTTCAAGGTCCTAGTAATGATCTATAAAGCCCTATACGGCCTTGGCCCCTCTTACCTTAGGGACCGCCTCGCCCTTCGCGCCCCGGAACGACTCCTGCGGTCTGCCGGGGGTGCCCTCCTGGAGGTCCCCCGTGTTAAGCGGGGGGCCACGATGGAGCGGGCATTCTCGGTGGTAGGGCCGCGGCTGTGGAACTCCCTTCCGGAGGAAGCTCGCCTGGCCCCAAGCCTTTTGACATTTCGGCGGAACTGTAAGACCTGGCTGTTTGCCCAGGCCTTTGGGAGGGGGGAGGGGGGGTGATTTTTAATCCCCCACCTATATATTTATTTATGATTATATGCTGCCCTGTTTTATTGATATGTTTTATATTTGTATTTTAAATGTTTTAAACTGTTTTTATTGTTGTTAACCTCCCCGAGCTGCATTGCAAGATGGGGCGGTATAAAAATCTATTAAATAAATAAAAAATAAAATTAAATAAAAATGTGTGTGGGAGTGGTAGGGTTGCCCTACTATTCAGGACCCTATGCAGCTGCATGGTCTGTACATGCCTAGATCCGGCTCTGCCCATGACAACCTTGGCGAATAGTCCTTAAATGAACCCTGCTGTACTAGTGGCCTCCACAGTATCCCACAGTAATGAGTTCTGTAGGTTGACTGCATGTTGTGGGGAAAAAAATGTTTCCTTGTGTGTTTAAACTTGCTGTCTGCTAATTTAATTTGGTGCTGCTCAGTTTCAGCGTTATGAAAAGGAATAAATAATGGCTTCCTAAATAACTAACTACATTCTCCCACTATTTGTGACTTCAGAAACCTCTCTCATATCCTCACTTGGTTGCCATTTCTGAGCAGAAGAGCCCTCTGGGTGCTCTCTCATATTTGGGTTTGTAAAAATTCACCCGTCTGCTTGTTACATTTTTTGGAGCTGGTGGTGATTTGGTTTTTATAGCCCTTGTTCAGGGCTGTACTGAAGGTAGCTATGGCCCTATGAGTCCTGGGGAGCAGAAAAATCTCCACCCCCATTACATGTCCTTCATAAACGAGACACAGTGAGGAGGGAGAACCAGGGCAGGGGCAGTTTCAGTAAGCGGCAGCAGCAGCAGCACTTGTCTTACATCCTGGCAGAGAGAACATGAATCTTTCCCCCCCTTAGCAGCATGGGAGGGGAAAACACAAGCAGTGTGGGTCTGCTGCCACCAGTGTTTAAACACAGGCAGGTTCATCATTTGTATTTAAATAGCACCAAATGGCCCAGCTACTCCTGATGCTGCTGGGCTTGGATGGGGAAGGGGGAAAGTGTGGGTGAGGGCTGTATGTGTGCGTGCATGTCTGTATTTACAGGTGTGGTGGTGTAGAGAGCACAGTGGTGGGGCTGCATGCATGCATACAATTGCATGTTAGCGTGTGATGGGGTGTGTGTAACTGTGAGTGGATAGATGGAGGCAGAGTTGTGGAAGGATGTTCGGATGGATTTGTGGAGAGGGATGGAGTGTGAGTGTGGGGATGCCAATATGTGTCTGTGAGCTTGTACTAATGCACGAAGATTCACTACTACTGTTTGTAGATGGAGTCACGGACATGGCTTCTTGGCTTCTTGGTTTTTCCAAAGGGCAGGGGGATGCATACCCTCCAAGAGTACCTGATTGCTTGGTACATTGAGTTTTGTTACCTTGGGCTCCCAGCTGTAGAAGTTTTGTACCAGTTCCAGCAGACAGTGGAGCTTGTTAGCACCTCATTAATTCAACTGGAGAAAGTGCTGGCTGACCTGTCGCTGACTGACTTACTGCTCTGGCTGCTGTTACTGTTTGTTTATTGCTGGGATGGGGGTGGGACACCTTTTCTCACTTCAACAAGCTTGGGATAAGCACTGCTAACAAAGAAAGGTAACATGCAGGCAAGGGGAGCTGTGTGCCTAGGATCAAGATAAAAATGAAAAAACGGTAGGGTGGTTGAGTGTGCTTGCGAGAGATGTTTCTTCAACATGCTGAAAGTCACTGAACACATTTAAGAATTTTGACTTTTAATAGGCTGAGTTTTAACTCGAGCCATCCGTCCTGCACATGCAAATGTATGTGTACACAGAGCCTCTCACTCAGAGCTCCTATTTTCCCGCTCCGCTCCAAAGTGAGCTAATACAGATGTGCGAATGCATGAAAATTAGGGGTGGCATAAAGTGTACTTATTTCTCTGTCACATGCTATAGGGTATGCGGATGAGTCTCCTCCACACTAGGATCCTACTCTCTAAAATCTACCACTACATCACTGGGTGAGAAGGATCCTGCTCACATGGCAAGCCCTGGACTGGGACTTGAAATGTTGGGTGTCTTAAATGAGATGCTACCATGCATGGCCACCCAGGAGCCACTCATCTGATTGCCCATCTGAAGGTGGTGTGGGGGGATGCGTACTCCTGTGAGCTACACAGCACCTACTCATGGTGCACTGCTGAGAAATCTGGAGTGCGCTGTGGTGAGGCAAGCCAAAAATGTATGTGGCAGCAGGTGCCCACACATCCCCTGCCCATATGAACTGGGGTGGCCACCCACGCCAACAGACAAGTCTCCCCACTCATAGGCACCGTGGACAGGGGATAAGCCCATTGCAAGTTACAGGAACTGGCTGCAAGTGCTGGGGAGCCTGGTTTCCCCAGTGCTCACAGCTAGGACATGTCAGTTTCAAAGGCCAGCCAGCCGAGTGTGCTTCTCCCCTCCCCCATGGTCTGAGGTAGGGGAGTGTGA
The DNA here is from genome assembly GCA_003113815.1 of Sphenodon punctatus. NCBI lineage: Eukaryota > Metazoa > Chordata > Lepidosauria > Sphenodontia > Sphenodontidae > Sphenodon > Sphenodon punctatus. Next base: position 2,966,202 of record QEPC01006863.1, read on the forward strand.
GGTGGCTGGCACAGTAGCCACACCGGGAGCCACTCGTTAGGATCCTTCCCCCTGCACTGCCACTCAGTGGCCACGGACTCCCCTTCCAGCCTTGTTTGTTTAAAAACACCCACTAAGGGGGGGGGGGGGGCTTGCTCCCTGCCAAACAGCGGATTGATGGGAAATGGGAGCATTTCTCTCCACCTAACCGCTGCCCACAGCAAGTCCTATCCTGGTGAGAAGAATTTTTTTGGCTTGGCTAATGAGTTATTTAAATATTTTTACCCCCGCCTGTATGAAAGCTATTCCCTTGATCATCTTTGTAGCTCTTCTGTATTTCTCTTGCAGTTCTAATATCTTTTTGCAGCAGGCTATCGGAGTTACGCACAGTATTTCAAGTTTTGGGCACGCCATGGATCTATGATCCTTTTTACGCAGACGCTCTAACACCCATAAAATGGGTGTTACATTTTATTATACATATTGCAGGGCACCACTCACCAATCACCATGGGCCCTGTGTACACATGATGCCTCCACCCAGTTCCTCTGGGGGAAAACAGGGAATGAATCCCCCATTGTGACCTGTTGGGCGCTTCTTCCAAGCCACCGTGATTGGCCAGAGTTCCTCTGGGTGGAGATGGGTGTTGGCTGGTGAGTGGGGAGCATTTCCCTGGGTGGAGATGGGTGTGGGCGTCTGTGTAAACGCCACTTTTGGTGGGTGTTGGTGAGTGTTTGCACCTGGCCAACACCCATCTCCACCCACACCCACTCATGGAGCAACCACATCCATTCCTGTGGTCCTACAGATTTCTTCAGAGGCTTGCTTAGGATATTTTTCAGATTTTTCAGACTCATGGTCACCAAGACCTCCCAACAGTTGAGGCTTACTGTATGGTAGGGGGGAGGGAATTCTGGGGGAATAGAACCAGTGTGGTGTAGTGGATAAGGTCCTGGACTTGGACCTGGGAAGCTAGGGTTCAAATTCCACTGAAGCCATGAATTCACTGGGTGGCCTTGGGCAAATCACAACACTTGTATAATGGGGGTATATGTGTGTCTGTCTTTATCTGTCTTCCCCTCACCCTTGTCTATGTTAGATTGTAAGCCCACTCGGCAGGGACCTGTCTCTGAAAATCTGTGACTGTAAAGTCCTGTGTACACCTAGTTGCGCTATAGAAATTAGTAGTAGTAGTAATTTTGGATTGTCCCGCCCCCACTCCCCCAGATTCAGTCCTTTTGAAAACCCAGATCTTTTTATGCTTTCGTATTTTCAGTTTCGTATTTTTCCCATTGAAGTCAATGAGAAATCTTCCCATTGAAGTTGTGGGGAAAATACGAAACTGGGGAGGAGGGAATGTAAATGGCAGGACGATTTACAGGTGCTTCAGCTTGAACCAAAAATGCCTTTTTTCGGGCAGGTTTCGATTAAACCAAAAGTCCCATCCCTACTGCCTGGTACCTAGTGAGTTTTCCCTTTATTTTTGATTTTTTTAATTTATACTTCTATTTATATCCTGCACCTATCATCTGAAGGTGACTCAAGGCGTCTCACAGTACAATAAAAACATTAAAATACAATAAAAATTATAAAACTCTAATCAGTACCATGTCTGCATAATAAATACCCACCCCATGAACGAAATCAACCTATCCCACCCTCTCCCCTGCCAAACACTGGTCAGAAGAGCCAGGTCTTATAGCGCTGGCGGAAATTAAGAAGGTCTGGGCTGAGGCAGAGCTCCACTGGGAGGGCATTCCACATTGAAGAGACCAGCTGCCGAGAACGCCTTCTGGACCCACTGAAAATGTAGGACCTCCATGGCAGTCTGCAGGGGCCACCTCCAGGCTGAGGAAGTGAGGCAGTCCCTCAGGCAAGCGCGACCCAGGCCATATAGGGCTTTGTAGGTCAAAACCAGCACCTTGAATTGGATCTGGAAGATAATCGGCAGACAGTGCAATGCTTGGAGCACTCGTTGAATGTGCTCCCTGCAGCCCGTCCCTGTCAGGAGTTGGGCCACCGCATTTTGCACCAGCTGCAACTTCCGGACTGTCACCGTGGGTACCCCCACATAGAGGGCATTTAGTCCAGCATCAAGGTGACGAATGCATGGATAGCAGTGGTGAGATCAGAGTCTCAGACATATGAGGGAAGCCTGTTCACCAGATGTATTTATTTATTTATTTATTATACAATTTTATACCCCACCCCTTCTGCAAAGCAGCTCGGGGTGGCTGTAGAACAGTACCGTCCACCCCTGGAAGGTCCCACAGACGAGTCACCAACAGCTCATGATTCATGGTATCAAACGCCACAGATAGATCTAATAGAACCAGCAGGGTCGGACGACCCCTATCGCCAGGAGGTTGTCAACTAAAGTCACAAGTGCAGTTTCTGTGCCATAACCTGAACGAAAACCAGACTCTGCAGGATCAAGAAAACCTGTGACCAGATCTATTCTCAGGACCTGATATATTACTTTCCCATGTTAAAAAATCCTGTGTATTAAGGAGGTTTATAGCAAGTGACTCTTCTGGTGTGTGATTGTTCTCTCTGTGAAAGACATCTTGGAATTCTTCCTAGACTGTTTTTATTTTGGGTCCGTGTCCAAGTTTTCTGAAATTCATGTCTCTGTCCTGGAAGTTGTGACCGATCCTATCTTGCTAATGAAAAGCTTCCTACTATTTACAGAAAGTGTAATATTTCTGAATATTTCCAGGCTTGTTTCAGAATATTGTAGAATAATCCAGTCCTATGGATTAAAATTTATAACTAAACTATAAATAAACAATAGAATCCTTCTTGTAGATTTTTTCCTTCTGTGGTAAATTTGAAGAAACAATATATTGTTAAGATTACAACATAAATTAAAAAGTGTATGTTGCTGTAAAGGCAATTTTAAATATATCAGCCTGCACTTTGAGCTTTGTACTTTTTTCTACTTGATCACTACTGTAACATGAATTTTATTTCATTTATTTATTTAGCAAGTTGTAGTCTGCAGTAGTCTTATAGTGTGAAAAAACTGCATGAAAATCTAAAGCTTGGTATAGCATTTTTTTCACACTATGTAAGCTGGGAAAAATTGGCATCTGCAGCCTTGTGTGGCATTGCAATCGGAAGTATTTTAGCTGAATCAGGCCCTAAGACAGTTTGGGAACAAGGCTTTTTGATTCAGCATGCTTTCATTAATTTGGTTAGTCACTGCGATTATGATTCATTTCAGTCTGTGTAACCAACTGCTGCAAAGCAAGTGACAGCTGAACCATACATTACCTAACAGCTAGAAAAATAGCATCCTTGTCACGTTAGGAAGATGTGAATGATATTTTACTGAACTCTGATAAGCCTTGTGCCAAGGTGAAATAGTTAATGAAAATAATTTCCCCTAACACTAGTTGTACTATTATAAGTGTGGAAGATGGCTGCAAATGGCCTCTTGTTCAAGAATATATATTTTTAATTTTTGTGCAGGAAACTAATATCCTGCTTTTCAAAGTTCTCTGCCAGCACAAGCTTCATTGAAGTGAATGGGGCTTGCTGTGTCAAGAGTTGTGTGAGGATTAGTCTGCAGGTTTTTTGTTAGTATTCTAGCTGCTATTTATCATCTTTGATTAGGAGTCTTGTTTATAAAGTTACATCTGTATGTGCAGTTACCTTGTTGATGGTTTGTTTTTGATATAGTATAAGCTGTAGGTTCATAGATGTAAATACACCAGATCAAGAGACCTCCTCTCAACAATCTTATATTTTCTTAGGTTTGTGTATCTGATATCAGAAGAGCATTACAAGAGAGGCTGTCATTCTGTTAATACTACCATTTCTATATGTGGGGTTTGGGGACGTTGGTTGTAAATATGAATTAAGAAACGTAGGGGAACAAAAAACGTCAGTATTTTTTAAAAAAACAGATGTATTTTCTCTAATATGTAAAAGTGTTGATCAAAGTATGTTTTCTCGTTACAAGGAAATGCATGCCCAAAATATGTTTGTTACAGCCAGTGTGGTATAGTGGCTATGTTTATTACAGTTGGTGTGGTGTAGCAGATAAGGTGTTGGGCTTGGGCCTGAGAAGCCAGGGTTTGACTCCCACTCTAGCCATGAACTCACTGTGTGACTTTGAGCAATTCACAATCTCAGCTTTGGTTCCCCATCTGTAAAATTGGAATATGTGTGTGTCTGTCTGTCCCTATGTTCTCCTCAAGCTTGTTTATCTTAGATTGTAAGCCCACTGGACAGGGACCAGTCTCCAAAAATCTGTGACTAAAGCACTGTGTATGTCTAGTAGCGCTATAGAAATGATAAGTAGTAGGAGCATGGGCTGGTATTATGCCTTGATTTTGGCTCTCCTAGCAAAATGTGCTCTGCAGTAGGGGGTGTGCATTTCATTTTCGTTATTATGATAACAAAACCTAAAAATTTCATTTTCATTTTTCTAATAATGAAAACGACAAATAATAATGAAAATGAATTTTTGTTTATGAAATAATGGGAAAAGTCTGAAAAACGTATTTCTGACTATAATTTTTTTTGGTTCTTATTCAATTCTGATGAAAAATGGAGAGATTGTACCCCAAATGGAGGGCACTATGTGTACTAAATTACAAAAAGATTGGATAATGGGGATCAATTTTAGAAGCAATTGAATGTTGTGATTTTAAGAAAAACTCCATACACATTTCTGGCTACACCTTTTTTTTTAATCTTCCATCCAATTTACATGAAACCTGGGAAGATTATGTCCCTCCACTAGTGTACCAATCCTACCAAATTTTAGAAAGATTGGATAAAGTGTGTTATAAGCTATTAACTTGAAAATACATTTCTGGCTGTAACATTTTTATATTCCATCCTGTTTACATGTAATTTGGCAGAAATTTATCGCACACGTTCCCTGTCATCTCAGTCAAACTACAGGACACTTTGATAAAGGGACAAAATTTTATAAGCAATTGAAGTTGTCCCCTTGAAGACCATTATTCAGATAAATAGCAGCACATGCAGTGCCAGTCAGAAGCAGGCACCTGGCATGGCAGGGGGAGGGAGGCTGCAGGAGGGATGATGGGGAACAACCCAACAGACTGACTGACAGACACGTTCACTGGCCAATTACTGCATGCTTCCAGCTTTACAGGACCAATCGGTGGTGGCTCGAGGTGAGCATAGGGGGTGGCCCTGAGGCGGGCATAGAAGGGACGTAATTGGGACTTTGGGGATAGCATCCCAGAAATCAGGAGACATAGTTTATATATCCAGGCTGGACAATTATCATCACAGTCACATCCCAAAACACTGACAGAGAACATCAGAGAATCTCTATTGGCTCTTTCCTAAAGAGATGCTTCTGACTTCCCAGTAACAAGTGGGGGAGAAAAGTTGGGATGGTCGCAGCACGGAATGAGGCTATTTTATTGACTTTTCTGCTGGCCAATTGACATTACAAACCGATCTTATACCACAGTGACACGTAAGAGAATCCCTGGTATAGGCTCTTTCTCTGCATATACTGTGAAGGCATATAAAATTGGAACCCTTTATGACATTTTTCTGATATTTGGTAGAGATGATTCTGAAAGTGTGAGATAGAGCCCTGCTAAATTTCCTGTACACTGGTTGGACTACAAAGATGTTAGTCAGACATACATTTATAAGTTAATTGCTTATACTGCCAGGACACTTTATCTAATCCTTCTGAAATTTGGTGGCGATAGTAAACATGGGGAGGGGTATAGACTTGCCAAGTTTCATCCATATTAGATTGGAGGCAAAGAAGTTACAGCCAGAAATGTATATGCAAATGTTTGCAAAATAGCATAATCCAACTGCTTATAAAATCTGATTCCTTTATCCAATCTTTTTGGAATGTAGTACACTTAATGCTGTCCATTAGAGGTACAGTCCCTCCAAGTTTCATCCAAATATAATGAAAAACACCAAAGTTACAGCCAAACATGTGTTTTTCATTGAAACTAATGGAAAATGAAAATGAAAGCAAAAATGAAAACAAAAATTTGATTTTTATACAAATGGAAGATTTAAATAATGAAAACGAAAAACAACATGGGTCCCTGGTGCACACCTCTACTCTGCAGTCTTTGAACCAAGAAGTAGGTGCTGAAACACAGAGCTCAGAGGTAACGATCAGCTGGTGTAGAACACTGTGCGTGTTTTCAGATGTTACGGGGCTGCTTGGCCCCGTACCGAAAACACCGAATCCATCCCCTGCCAGGGTGAACCCATCACGCCATATCAGACGTGCCGGGGAATCTGGGAGGGGGCGGGGCCGCACGGTGCAACATGCGGCCGCACGGCCTGCCCCCTCCACGCTCCCTGCCGCCCGCCCTCTGGGGAGACGGGCGGGCGGCGGGGCCAATGCGGCCGCAGCGTCCGGCCGAATTCGCCACGGCCCGGGATCCCACCGGTGATCCCGGGCCGTGGCGCCCGGCCAGACGTTATTTTTTTTTAGTCCCTGCTGGAGATCTCTTTGACCACGCTTCCCGGGACATTCCCCCGGCTAGCCCGGGAAGCGTGGTTCAAATTGACCCCATGCGGGTATTGACGATGGTGAACATCTGGCGGCCGCCAAACAGACGTTCGAAACACAGTGACCACAGGTGGGTATTTACCGTGGTTCACTGTGATCTCGTAACGTCTGAAAACACCCTGTATCCCCCAAAGCGACAGTAGCACTTTCTATTTGCAGATTATTCTAGGTTTTAGCAAAATAAAGTAAGTCAGTATTTCTGCATGAGGCCGTTTACTGGGCCCAGTATCTAATTGGAATATAGAAGAACTAATAATGTTCCTTCTAGAACCTCTTTGGCAGTGTGGCAGAATTTGCCTGGCTGCCAAATGTGTTATCCATGTAATTGACTTAAATATATTCGCAGGTCCTTTATAGAACTGATAAATGTTCACAGGAAAGGATACTACCTCATATACGAAGATTTTAATTCAGTTGTGTATTTACCCAGGGAAAAGTAAAAGAATTAATTTGTCATCAAATCTGCCTAATTATTAATGGGTAGGCCATGTGTACAAATAGGACTCCTTGCTGTCAAAATCAGAAATGCGTCTTTTGATTTTTCAGATTTAAAAAAGTGTTACATTTAAATTTTTTAAAGGGGACTTTTACATATTACATTATTTATGTAGTCAATCATTGTGCCATTCATGACATCACAGCAAATTTCCATAGCTAGGGTTACACATGCGCATTTTGTGTTTTATATAATATGTTTGAGCACTAAAGTAGCCAATCCACAGGGTATCTTCTGGATGATATCTGGTGGTGCAAATTGCCAGTTTTTGGCAGAGTGCGTTATGGGGTGCTTGCATGACATGCACTGAATTACGGTTTTGTGTGTGGTGCTGGAAGTTGGTACATTGTGGGGTAGACACAAAGTGTATTGTAGATTGTGAGACTGGTTGTCTTTTGGTTGGTTATGCCATTCCTGGCTACAGTTGTGTCATGGTGCACTCATTTTGAAAGTCCTTTCTCCTGCATATCTAGCATGTGTCAGCATAAAGGTCCTTGCCTTCACCCAAATGATTTCTCAGGAAATGTCTCTGACAATTGTCATCATGTATAAGGTAAACCAGACTTGGGCACAATGAAAACAGAGATTATAATTTTCCTTCTGTTTGCTGCTTCTGGGGACATGAAGATGTTGTCTATTATTATTATTATTATTATTATTATTATTATTAGTGCCACTAAGTATAGACAGCTCCCTACTAGGGATGTGTAATTTGTTTCATTTTGATGTCAGTAAAATGAATAAAGCCCCATTCGTTTTCAGACAGTTACTAAAACGAATGAATAAGCAAATGACATATGTTTGCTTTAATTTGATGTGTTTTAAAAATTTATTTTAATAAAAATAAAAACACAAAAATCACTGCATTTGCACAAAATGGCCACCAGGGCTGCTCTGCACATAGTTTATTTTATTTATTTATTCATTCAAAACTTATATGCCACCCCTCCTGCCCAAAGGCAGCTCGGGGCGGCGAACAACACGCACACGCACACGCACACGCACACGCACACGCACACGCACACGCACACGCACAAATCAACAAAAAACATTTTAAAATAAATATACAAATTTTAAAACAAGTAATAAAAAACACCCTCCCTCCCTCCCAAACCCCACCTACCCCACTCCCTCGCCAAAAGCCTGGTGGAACAGCCAGGTCTTACACAAACGTCAAACCGACAAGGGGGTTGGGACCAACCGAGCCTCCTCGGGGAGTGAATTCCACAGCACAGGGGCAGCCACCGAAAAAGATCTAACATCAGTGGCCTCCTGTCTCACGCGGGGAACCTCCAAAAAGGCTCCCACAGACGATCTCAGGGGTCGCACGGGCACGTGGGGAGTGAGGCAATCCCACAGATAGGCAGGTCCCAGGCCATGAAGAGCTTTAAAGGTCAAAACCAGCACCTTGAACCTAGCCCAGTGTTTTATAGCCAGCCAGTGCAGAGCCCGGAGCACAGGTGTCCTGTGATCCCTACGTCCCGCCCCAGCAAGAAGATGGGCCGAGTCATTTTGCACCAGCTGCAGTCTCCGGACCAGCTTCTCAGGCAGCCCCACATAGAGTGCGTTGCAGTAATCCGGCCTCGAGGTGATGAAGGCATGGATGACAGTGGTGAGGTTGGAGTCTGAGAGATACGGCCGAAGCCGCCGGACAAGATGTAACTGCAGAAATGCCCTCCCCGCCACGGCCACAACCTGAGATTCCAGGCTGAGCTGTGAATCGAGGAGCACACCCAGACTCCGTACCTGTGAGACCATGGGAGGGCAAACCCCGCCCCACAAGAGGAGATTCAACCACTCCTAGGCCCCCCAGGCCCTCACCCACCAACATCACCTTTGTCTTGTCAGGATTCAGCTGCAGATGGCTCAACCTCATCCAAGCCCCCACAGCCGACAGGCACTGGGAAAATAAAGAGACTACATGGCCTGGGTCGATGGAAAAAGAGAGGTAGAGCTGAGTGTCATCAGCATACTGATGACACTGCATGCCCTGAAACCCTCTCACGATCTCCCTTAATGGCTGCATATAGATGTTAAACAAGAGGAGGGGAGAGGGGACAGAATGGCACCCTGCGGGACTCCATGTGTGAAGTCCCGGGGGTGAAGATGTACACTCCCTCAAGACCACCCGGTGAGTTCTCCCAGCCAGGAAAGAATGAAACCAGTCCAAGACCATCCCGGCACAGTCCCGCAGGGGAGTCACCAACACCTCATGATTGACTGTGTCGAATGCAGCCGAAAGGTCAAGCAGGACCAGTAAGATCTGACGACCCTGGTCCAACACCAGATGGAGATCATCAACCAAGGCCACCAATGCAGTCTCCGTATCATACTCAGGCTGAAACCCGGACTGGGAGGGGTCAAGGAAACTGGTGCAGTCCAGATGTTCTTGGAGCTGCCGTGCCACAGCCTGTTCAATAACCTTCCCTAAAAAGGGAAGGTTAGAGACCGGCTGATAACTGGCAGGAGCATCAGCGTCAAGAGATGGTTTCTTGAGCAGGGACCTAACCACAGCCTCCTTCAGGCATTCAGGCACCCTGCCCTCCTGAAGGGAGGCACTTACCACCCCAGTCAGCAACGGCTGTAACGTCTCCTGGCTGGCTTTCACCAGCCAGGACGGGCAAGGATCTTGTTCACAAGTGGTGGCATCAACAGATCCCAACAAGGACTCCACATCGGCAGGCGACACCATCTGAAACTGATCCCACAAAACAGGACAGGACGGGGCATCCATAGCCCCAAGATGATCCTCTGCAATAACTGCGGAACCGAAATCGTGGTGGATGCGAGCAATCTTATCTACAAAGTACTCGATGAACCGGTCACTGGATTGCTCCAGGTCCAGGCGGAGACAGGCAGGACTGACCAAACCTTTCACCACCTGGAAAAGTTCTGCTGGATGTGACTTTGCAGATGCAATCAGGGCAGCAAAGAACTGCTTCTTTTCTGCCTGCACCACCACAGCATAGACCTTTAAACTGCTCTTGTGCTGCGATTGATCATACTCATCGTGAGTCCGGCACCACCGTCGCTCCAACTGCCTGCTCTCCCACTTCAAACACCGCAGGCCCTCAGTAAACCAAGGAGACCTGCGGGAGACTCGGGAGGGAAGCGGACGCCTGGGAGCCACCCTGTCAATGGTCTTGGCCAACAAGGTGTTCCAGAAGGCTACAAGATCGACCGAGTGGGTGTCAAGGTCCAGGGGAAACTCCCCCAGAGCATTCTGGAACCGATCCGGTTCCATAAGTCTCTGGGAGCGGACCGATTTAATAAGTCCTGCACCCCATTGGGGGCTGACATGCACCAGGATGCACACCTTAAGGAGGTAATGGTCAGACCATGACAAGGGCTCCATCCCCCTGACTTCTACTAACTGACCCCCTGCCTCAAGGGGCCGCTATATAGTGCGGTCCTTTTCCAAAATGGCACCGGCAGTCCAGTCTGTGAGACTGGCTGGAGGAGGAGAGCAACAGGGGTGGAGAGTTGAGTGTTAATTCTGGGGCTGCATGAGAGTTGAAGCCTGACTAATGAAGTAAAGGAGGATCTGTGTAATAAGAGGCAGGATAACATAGCAATGCTTAGGTCCAACACTAAACACCTTTTTAAAATGAGGCAAATAGTGCAAGTGTTTCCTCTTCTGTAGGCCACTATGGGAGGGGACACTCTGCTCTGCTGCAAAGGGTAGTGACTTGTGGGATGATCTTGTGTGAACAGATTTTTGAATGTGTCTATCCTTTCATATAGGAGGTGCTGCTGGCTGAAATATCAGCATTGTGGTACCCATCTTTAAGAAAGGGGATAGGAATAACCCTGCCTATTACTGTCTCATTAGCCCTATTAACATAGTGGCTAAGCTCTATGCTAAATATCTCATAGGAAAGCTGAGCTGAAACAAAAAAACCTTTCCTTTGAGGAGCAGGCTGGGTTTCGCTCTGGTCGTTCTACTGTGGATCATTATTATGTTTTGTCTCATTTGGTTAATAAGTATGTTAGTATCAGAAAGGGGAAGCTTTTTGCTACTTTTGCAGACTTAGTCTACCTTTCGATCTAACTGACAGGAACTTGTTCTGGACCAAATTGGCTGCAACCAACATCGACAGGAGACTTTTATTGCTTATTCAGAGGCTTTACTACAACACTTCATTGAAAATTAGGCTCTCATTTGCTGGTCATTTGTCTGATTCGATTCCAGTAACAAATGGAGTTAAGCAGGGATGCATTATAGCTCCCTTCTTGCTTATTTTTTTTTATCAACAAGATATAGTGACAGCATTGCAGGGTGATTTAAAAAAAAACAAAAAACACATTTTTTATACCCACTTTCCATACAAGGAAAGCGTTTTTTGGTTTTACTATGTGCTGATGATATGGTACTGTTACCAAATTCATTACTCGGTATGAGAAGACTACATCAGGCTCTGGGTTCCTATTGTAGGAAGAACCATCTTATAATAAATTATGATAAAATCAAAATGTTGATTTTTGCTAAAAGACACTCTGGCCATCACTGGTTTCTTGATTCAGTTGATATAGAACAAGTTGACAGATATAGACATTTGGGTCTCATTTTTTCTGCTACAGGCAGTTGGCACAAACATATTAATTTTGTCAAATTTAAGATGGTGCAATCCACAAATGGGGTACATAGGTTCTTGCGCACAACCAGGTGAAGGCTTCTATTGTCAGCCCTTAAGCTATTGGACCATAAACTATGTCCACAAGCCCTTTATGCTGTGGAAATCTGGGAATGTCCCAGACCATCAGAACTGGAACATTTTCAAAACTGGTTTCTTAGATTTAACTTGGCAGTTCCAAAGGACACCCCTTCTTGGAGCAGGAGGGGCAGGGTAAAATTTTTTGTTAATAAATAAACAATCTTGCATGATCAGAACAGAGACGGGTGTTCTTCCAGTTGAAGTTAGGATTTGTTTATGCGTATTTCATACTGGCTGTACCTTTTGGCTATGCCAGATAACAGATTACCTAAGCTCTGCTGGACTGAACAAATTAACTCGGGTTTCAGTTCGCCATGGAAAAGGAGATTGAATAGGATTATTAGGGTTGCTGTTTTCCGTGGAATTCTTCCTTGGACTCTTGGTAATTACAGCTAAGGAGTTGTTTAAAATGAGGCTTGGTGACATTTATACTCAAAACGATTTGGCTACATAATCAACAGTTAAGCTGGCACCTTGATAGTCAAAATTCAAGACACAGCACCAATTGGAAAGATGTTTAATCATAATAAATAATTTTACATCTCGATGTACCTTGACCCTCCTGAGATTTCATCTGATGCCTTCGACAGTATTGAAGGGCAGGTACAGTCACATACCATTTGATTTGCGTCTTTGCCCTTGTGGACTATGACAAGTTGAGGATCTCCCTCGTTACCTATTCAAGTGTCCATTTTCAGATAAAATTCAATCTGTTCTCATTAAGCCGCTGTTAGCTAAAAGATGTCCTATATCCTAAGAATATCCTATTTATTGGCAAATCCCTGTGATTGTATTATTTGCAATGTGGCAAATTTGGCCTATTTATTTATTATTTTATTTAAAAACTTCTACCCCGCTTCTTCCAGACTTACGGCTGCTCGGGATAGCTTACAAAACATTTAAAAACAATTAAAAATACAGGAAGGGTTACTAAAACAATAAAAACAGTAAAAAGAGGTAAAATCACTGGCCAAAAACAACCCACCCCCATCCTCATTTCCCCCCCTCCCCCAAAGGCCCAGACAAACAGCCAGGTTTACAGGCCTGACGAAAGGCCAGCAGGCTGGAAGCAAAGCTCCCTCCCTCTGGGAGGGGGTTCCATGGTCATGGTGCGGCCACCGAAAATGCCCTCTCCATCGTAGCCCCCCCTGTTCACCCGGGGACCTCCAGGAAGGCGCCTCCGGCAGACCGCAGAGGTCGCCCCACGGCCCGGGGAGTGAGACGGTCTCTCAGATAGGAGGGGAGAGTATTTGCTGTGTGTAGCTATAGGATGTATTTGCTGTGTGTAGACGATCTCATGTTTGTAGTTCCTGCATTACATTATATTGGTTATTGGGGCTGGCTATTATTATTTTATTATGTTCTGTTGTATGGTTTATTAATTGTATTTTAATAATTTGCATTGTAACATTTTGATGGAGGGTTTTATTTTTTGTTGTACATGTTTTATAAGTTGTAACAACCTATTTGGTTACATACAATAAAGATTATTATTATTATTATTTATTATTACTACTACTGAGGAAGTGGCTGAGCAGTTACAGCCATGTTGCAGTGTGAAGACATTGAATAAACATTCTACAGTGCCATTCCAGCTGAAGACCTGTGGCAAACCAGTATAGTTTGTCTGTCTCTGAGAGCATCGTGAAGGTTTGCAAAGCCTACAATGAAGTGCTACAGGAATGTGTGGAACAACTTAGGGATGCAGAAGCAGTAATAGACTGGTTTTGAGAGAATTGTCTAAGATGGGATATCCAAGGAACATGTATTTCTCCGCTCAACCTCCAAACAGCTCTCCATACATCCATGGTCCTGCAAGCCATAGTTGACACTGCACTGGCAGATTCATGGGCCAGGGTGCTGAGAAGTCGCCTGCCTTTCCCCATATGGGGAAAAGGCCTTTTGGACCTTGAACAGACGATGAGAGTGAAGGAATGTGTGTGAGGTCTGACACACAAACACGACCCTGCCTACCCTTGTTAGCAATGCTTATGAAGTCCTACCTGGGTTCCACAATGTGACTCGGAGGATACTTCAGCCACACCCACAGACCTGCTAGTGTCTAGAAAGTGGGCGGTCAGACTGGATTAAGTATTTACAGGATCAGGACTGTAGTGAAGCCTTCTAAGATTAGGAGGCAATTCAGAGTCCTCTTGCATGGGAATCTGGATCGCTTAATGCCAGGTGATCTACTAGCCTTGTGCAGAACAAAGAGGCTTGGGGGTGGCTTTGATTCCCCATCCCTTTTTAGGCATTCTTTATTTATAAGTAAAGGGGACGCCTTATGGGGAGGTTGTGTATATCTGTGGCCCTGTATGTCACAGGTGAGATCGCACCCACTGTGACAGTGCTTAGTCCCTGCCCAGTCATAAAGACCCTGGTTACCGGGCAATGGTGGCAGGGACCAGTGATGGCTACATCTGTACAGCAGGCGGAGAGAGGGCAATTGGTAGGGAGGGGAAATGTCCAGGAAAGGGGGAATTGTAAAGAACGCCTATGCTTTGCGTGTATGGACACCCTGGGCGTGCCTCTTCCCTCACTTGTTTTCCTTTTCATTCTGCTTGCATGAGGTGGCCCACCTTGCAGGTAACTGCTTTTGATTACCTGGCCATGAACTATGTCACTGGAGTGGGATCAGAATTTATGGTTGGGGGTATAGCTATAATAGATGCAGCTGCATGAAGGCCCACAAGCCTAGGGGCGCCACATACATCTAGAGTGCATATGCACATTGGAGTGGAGGACTCCCACTTGTGGTCCTATTCCATCTTCTGCACTACGACCCATTCCCACCTAGCTATGCCCCTGTTTATGGTCAGGGCCCCGATTCTTCCGCGGAATTTTTTAAAAAATTCCGCGGGAGTCAGGGGCCAATTCTGCGCCTCGGCGCGATTTACCACGCGGGGGGGGGGGCTTGGTTTGCCTCCTCCTCCCCCCGCACTGGTAAACCCTCAGGGCCTCCCCTCCCCAGCTGCCGGGGCTTGCCCTCCCCAGCTGCTGGGGCGTGCTTGACTCCC
>QEPC01006863.1:2999926-3012842 GCA_003113815.1 Sphenodon punctatus
AAGGTGTTGGGAAGGGGGGAGGCAGATAATTAGTTTCGTTTCTTGCAAGCCTCTCCACCCCTGGTGCCTGGAAGTCTGCTCCTCAGTGACTGACAGCTCCCTGTCATGTTTGACCTTCCAGTGAACCTTTTTTTGCCACCCGAACTCACCCGAACGCGATCCGAACTGTTTGGCCATTTTGCCGTTCGGTTTGTTTGGTATGTTTGGGTTCGGGTTCGAGATCGGTCATCCGAACAGGCCGAGTTCGGGCCGAACTCCGAACTGCCGAACCGCGTTCGCCCATCCCTAGAAAGCTCTCCTGGATCTTTTGCTGCCCCATCACATCTGTGTTCAACAATGGCACCCCAATTGGAGCCAGGCAGCAGCAATCTTAGATAGAGAATCTTCCCAGTACTGGGCAGTAGGATGACACTGGGTCAGAGCAGATGAGCACGGGGGTGGGGGTGGAGGGGCACAGGAACCAGTTTGGGAACTTGGTGAGGAAGTGATCATGAAATGTTGGAATTCATGATCTTAAGAAAAAGTAACAGTAAGCATAGTCAAATGTGTACCTTGGTCTTTAGGAAAGCTGATTTGAATAAACTCAGAGAAATGCTAGGCAGGATCCCATGGCTAGATAAACTAAATGAAAAAGGACTCCAAGATGGGTGGTTGTTTCTGATAAATGAGATACTGAAGGCACAATCACAAACCCAACAAGAAAGAAAAATGGGAGACCGCTAAAGAAACCAATGTGGCTACACAAAGAGCTTTTTGATGAACTCAGAATTATACAGAACATCTACAAGAAATGGAAGATGGGACAAGTCACAAAGGACACATACAGACAAGTAGCCCAGATTTATAGGGATGGTATCAGGAAAGCAAAAGCACAGAATAAGCTGATGCTAGCGAGGGATGCTAAGAACAACAAAAAGGAGGGTTTTCAGGTATGTTAGAATTAAGAGGAAGAAGCTGCTGCTTCACCGCTGCTCAGTGAAGAAGGTGAAATGTTAACCGGTGACAAAGGCTGCTTTAAGACAAGTGGGTCGCCGTTGCGCGACCTGCTCATGTGATATTTCAAAATCCCGAAACACAGGATTACACGAGACGGCCATCGGGGATCGTGCGCATGAAAGGTGGTCACATATTATTTGCCGACCGTGAATTAAATACCTCGATTGTGAGGTATTTAATTCATGGTCGGCAAATAATGCATGACTGCCTTTCATGTGCGTGATCCCCGATGGCCGTCTCGTGTAATCCCACATTGTGGGATTTTGAAATATTGCGCGAGCGGGTCGCGCAACAGCAACCCGCTTGTCTAAAAGCAGCCAAAGAGAAGTCTGAACTACTCAACTCCTATTTTACCCCCATCTTTTCCCGAAAGGGAGATCGTGTCCAATCTGGCAGAAGTAGCATGAATGATGAGGGGAAAGGATTGCAGCTCAGGATAAAGAGTTGGTCAGAGATTACATAGATACTCTAAACACATTCAAGTCTTTGGGGCTGGATGAATTACTTCCTAGGGTACTGAAGGAAGATGCTAATGTACTCGTAAAACCTCTGTCTATCATCTTTGAGAACCCTTGGAGAACAGGCGAGGTGCCGGAAGTCTGGAGACAGGCAAATGTCCCTATCCTCAAAAAGGGAAAAAAGGAGGATCCAGGAAACTATAGACTGGTTAGCCATCCATCCCTTCTATCATCCTTGTTGCTTTTCTCAGAACTTTTTCAAATTATTTTCTCTCTTTCCTGAGATGGTGCGATCACAGCTGCACACAGTATTCAAGGTGAGGTTGTACCAAAGATTTATACAGCGGCATTATGATATTTTCCCTTTTACTTTCTATTCCTTCTGCAATAATGCCTAGCATTCAGTTTGTCTTTTTGACTGCTGCTGTGGACTGAGCTGATGCCTTGAAGGAACTATCCATGGTGACTCCCAAGATCCTTCTCTTCAGTGGTTACACCCAGATCAGAACCTAGCATCATGTATGTAAAGTGATATATCAATATATATTCATTTTATTCATATATATTTGGTCTGTGTCACCACTTGGCTCCACAGTGCCTTTGTTTCCCTTACTGAGACTCTTGTGAGTTTGATTACCAAACACTGTGGGATTCACAAGGTCGTTTGAATCTGCACCTTAAGCTGGTCCTGCACATTGTAGAAGGGCATGATCTAGTGATGGAAACTAAACTGGTTTTTTGCTGTCATTAATTTCCCAAAAGCCGTATGGCTCACTTTTGGTTCATGTCATTACCACCTACACCTCTGCAAACACCTTGGTCTTGAATTCAGTCCTGAAAACAGCTTGCTGATGTTCTTGTGCAGATTATTCCACAGCTTAATTTGAATGGCTACTGATTGTGGCTTTCCAACAGTTAGCTACTGTAGTTAGTAACTGTTAGTTATTATTAGCAAGCAGTTTGAGCAGGAAAATGAATTTTAAAGCATGCTGTATCTCTTTTTGAATCTGGGAGGGGCTTTTGGTCACATACCACAATGACCAGAAGGCAACACAGAAACTTCGCGAAAGTCATTCCTGTTTTCCATATCTTGCTGATCACTGGGCATGCTGATCTGGGAGGAATAAGTGCGTTCACACATTACTGTGGCTTTTGCAGAGCCAAAATACAAGGCTCCTGGATCTAACTTTTTCAAGAACCAGTTCCAATAATCAGACACTAGTTTTTAATATGGTGTATGGAACTTTGTGGGGTTAAGCGTACTGACAACTCTACATTTTCAGTTTGCTGACACAAAATTGCCATAATTGTGTGGATAAAAACTGTGACTAAAGTGTGGAGATAAATTTATTCCTTGTGTATTTTTCAGTTGTGAGGAACAGGAAAAGTGTCTTGCTTTGACCGTGAGAGGCCTTTTTTTACTATACTTTTATTTGCTCTCATGTATGACTACTACACAAATCACTTTTTGTCTGGCCTTGATGCTGTTTTAGCTTTCAGCTAATTGTTCTCTCAAATCCTTCCTATTACTGCTGCTGAAATAATTTTCATTTCCTACTGTTTCACTAACTTCTAGGGATGGGACTTTTGGTTTTGGAAAGAACCGAAAGTACCTGATGATGGCCATTTTGGATTAATCCGAAACTGGTTCTTTTTCAGAATTGGTTGTATCGGATCTTTTGCAATGTTTTTTGTATTGGATTTTTAACATTGTGGTTTGTCTCCATTGACTTCAATGGGAAAACCGCAATGTTAAAAATCCGATACAAAAATCAATGCAAAAGATCCAATACTGATACAAGAACCGAAATACATGAGAACTGAAACTGAATTTTGCCCAGAGTCCCATCCCTACTAACTTCCTTTTCCCTGTCAGAATGCCTGTGATCGCATCTGATTAAACTAACTTGTCTTAACCTACGAGGCACTTTTGCTCATAATCTTGTTGAAACCTAAGTTTTTCTTTTTATCGTGTTCATATTTTTTCTTTCTGATCATCTGTATCACTTGCATTATTGTTCCCTTTGTATCATTTCCCCCCACGTTGCATTATGTCATCTATTACATTAAGCTATTGCTTTGAACACTTCCCCTGTCGTAATCTGCCAAATATATTTTCTCCCTCTTTCATTTCAAATATCACTTTTAGTCCAGACTTTAAAGCCTGCCTGCCTTCTCTGCACACTTGTCCTGGCCTGGTGTATTTGCATTGTAAATTCTTCAGGGTAAAGTATGTCTTATTTCGGTTTGTAATGTGTAATATTTTTGATGCCATGATAATGCTTTATAATGATCTCATAAAAATGCATGGCTCTTTAATAATAGAATGTGGATGTTAACCATGGCAATATATGGACTAATAAAGTGAGAACAGGAACTAAATATTTCCCATAGAAGAAAGTAGTAGTGGAGGAAGAGTATGATACTTGTATTAAGTTGGTTGTATTAAAGAACTTCCTGTGGAGCCAATACAGTATAATGGAGATTTTAATCCTGTTTGCTATTGCAAATGGAACAAAGCCGTTTTTGATGCAGTAAGCAGTCCTTAATAAGGCATGAGGTGTATGGGGTAATGGAGATTTGTAAGATTGAAATACCAACTTTTTGTTGCCGTGATGAAATATCCGTTATCTTCACTGGTGTCAGGACTGCCCCCTTCATCTACAAAAGTTCAACTGTGGCTCTTTTCACACAGACACTCTTAACACTGATAAAAATGGGTGTTACAGTTTATTATACATGTTGAAGGGCTGTAGGTGTGCTCTATGGGTGCCCTGCAACATGTGTAATAAAATGTAACACCCATTTTATCAGTGTTAAAGTGTCTGTGTGAAAAGGGCCTTTGTGAAGGGTGCATATGTGAGTTACTATTCATTCACAGGCAATGTAATGTCTGAGGAAGTGGTATACTGGCTAAAATAAAAAATTTGGTTTTCTCGTAGTATCCATTCTGTGATAGCGAAAAGATCCTTGTACATTGCGAAATTATCTAGTTTTGGTGTTGATTTTTGATGTTCCTGTAATGCATGCCTATGTAAAAGTATACATGCAAGCCTTATGGGTAGAATTAAATATCCTATAAAAACCTTAGTTAAAAAAAGTCATTGGCATAAATTGATTAAAAAATCATTGTCGTACTTGAAAGCTGTAACAGTTGGTGTTCTTTGATGGCCTGTATTGTTTTTGATCCATTGAAAATTCAGGCAGTGGCCATATCTGACAGATCTTTAAGCTAAACTTCACTCTATCAGGGTTTTAGGGTTTTTTTCTTCCCCAAAAGCAATGAGAAACAGCTCATCTTTGATAATACTTATCTAGCCTTAATCAATTTTGATATTAATTATGTTATGTAACCTTAGCAGCATTCAGTGGTTAGATAACTTTTTTCTGTGCTAAGGTCTTCGTCATGATATAAAGCAATAGTATGAGTATGCAAGGTCCATAATGAAGTAAGGTCTTTCCCAGCACTAATACAGTAGTTTCTTTCATAAGTGGAAGAAGTTTTTCCCTGAACTGATGTTTTTTCCTAGAGGACCTCCTAATGCCGCCTCAAAAACCTTTTAAAACTTAGCTGGAAATCCATTGGTCTTTGGAGTTTTTTGCCACTATGTGCTTGATCCTACTTCTGAGACTTCCTGACTTTTCTTTGCTATCAGTTTTTCCCCCCCATTCGTTTTATGTATCTTTGGCAAGCCTTTTACTGTCATATATATTTTGAACAACTTCAGAGCATCTAGTATCCAAGCTATAAAAAGCACTATTAATAAGCACTGAAAGCAGAATATATTTTGCGAGAGTAAGATAACTTTGGAACCAAAGAGAAATTGCAAGTAGAGAAAATAAATAAGTAAATAAAAATCACATGAATGAAATGAAGGGAACTGATTTTGCACATAAAACTATGCTTTTAGATTACCACCATCAATGTGCCTCTCACTGTTCTAACTTTACTAGTCCACTGTGTAAGAATAGTGTCTGATTGCATTGAGTTGTCTTTGTTCCAATATCATTATCTAGCATCTAAATCCTCTTTAGTGTTGAGAGTCTGAGAGTGGCTGTCCCTAAAGGAATGAATCTCTGTGGGTGGCAAGGACAAGAATAGAATCTAATTTAGAGTTAAATACATCTAATTTCCTCAGAGATGGTTAAGTGTGGAGAAACTTGTGATGGAAATATTTGTCAGAAGTATTTCCAAAATGTGATGTTTGGCAGTTAAAATATTTACTTCTGTATCTTTGGTCCTACCAGTTCAGACTAAAGTGCTATTATTCATCACCACTGACAGGCCTGTTGCAGCGCCAGTTAGAACAGGAGATGACGGCTGTCTTCGTTTTCTGTTTACTGCTCACTGTTTTACAGACCAGTTTTTGCCACCTGCAGCAATTCAACAGCAGTTCTTACGCCTGACTTCTGCAGCAGTTTCTTTTTTCCTTTTTCCTCTTAATTTTTTCTTTTATGTATCAGCCTAGTGGCCAGAAACAGAAGAGTAGGTATTAAGAAGAAAAATGTGGGCCTATGCTACATGAACTACATGGTAGGATGTTGATGACCCAGCAGACCTGCTGTGATCATGGTTTAGTGGGATTTTTTTTTTTTTGCACCTTTACCTCTTTTAAAGTGCAGTTAAGGCACCTTAACTGTCTTTTTTACCAACTCAACTTCAAAGTTATTTAGTGGGCTATCACAAATTTTTGTAAACCGAATAATAGAATTTTAGCATTGGAAAGAACCTCAGAGGTCATCTAGAGGTGCAATCTAGGGGTGGCATGAAGTGTACCTATTTCTCTGTCAAATTTTGGAGGGTATGATATAAAACATTCATTACCATAATACTGAAGTGCCAAGTACTTCAGTTTCAAGGACACAATTGTGATCCATGTTACAGGTCCGTGCAGGGAAGAAAGGGGATGTACTCCCTTGCAGAAGCTATTCCTCCAGTGCAAAAAACAAAACTAACACACAGCTCTGTTTTTGTTTTGTGTAGCAACCTGATCAGAAGTGAGGCACGGAGAGCAGGGAGGCAGAAGCTGTCATATTATTTCTGGGAATTCACTTTTATTCTCTCACTTTTGCAACCTGTGGCCTCACAAATAATCCTTTTCTTCTTCCCTCATTCTACCCTGATCAGCAAGAAAGAGAGTGCTTCCTAAGGCAGAACATACTCCTTCCCCCTGCACTTCGTGGCCACATGGAGGATCGACTGTTGTGACAAAGACAAATGAAATGGACTTACTTTCTTTTTCTCTGCCATTTAATGCATCTTCTGCTCCTTAGAATCATAGAATTATAGGGTTGGAAAGTACCTGAAGGGCCATCTAGTCAACCTCCTGCTCCAAACAGGATAGTCTTCGTTTTCAGCATCGTGGATAGATGCTTGTCCAGCTGGGTTTTGAAAACATCCAAGGAGGGAGATTGCAGAACCTCCCTGGGAAGCTTATTCCGTTGCCCCCACAGTTTGTACAGTTGGGAAGTTTTTCCTAATATCTAACTAAAATCAATGTTGCAGCAATTGAAGTCTATTCCCTCTTGTTCTGTTTTCTGTGACAGTGAAGGACGAATGTTCAACTTTTTTTTTTGGTGGCATCCTTTTAGATATTTGAAACCTGCTTTCTAGTCCCCCCTTAGTTGTCTTTTCTCTAGAGTGTGAACATACCCAGTTCTTTCAGCCTTTTCTTGTATTACTTGTCTTCTAGTCCCTTTATCATCTTAGTTGCTTCTGCTGCAATCCCATCCTGGCTATTCTGGGGTCTTTGCTGGATGTTGGGCAGTTACAGGGGAAGCACCGGGTAGGGGGTGGGAATAAAGTGTGTGAAGAAATATGGATGTCCTTTGACAGTGTGGCCAGCTGTAGCTTCAAGGGAGAACGTCCCAGGACATTCTTCAGGGAGGGTTTGTTGAAAAGCTGGATCTCTTATTTTAACTTGAACAGTTATGCTTTGGCTCATTCAACTAACCTTTGCTAAATAAATTCCAAAATTGGTGTCCCATAGCTCAGAACTGTGAGAGAGGTGCTCTGAATTGTAATTTGTTTAATTCCCAGTAGAAGGGAGTTGGAAGGGGGAAATAGGGCCTCCGAGGATGGGGAAATTGTTTTTTTGTTTTTTTTTTCTTAAAGGTTTTTGCCAGATTTAAATATGAAACTGAACAAATCAAACCTGTAATTAGAATCCGGAAAAACCTTTAAACCAAACCGGAAGAACCAAACCTGAAAATTGGGCCAGTGTCCCACTCCTAGTATATATGCTGTATATAATTGTGTAGTAGCTGGCACTTATCCTGGCAGGTCCCGCACACAGCCAGGCATTCTAGTCAGAGTAGCTCGGTCCTGAGGTGAGGTAGGCCCCTCACAGAGGGCAGAGCATGCCTTGATCCTGGGGACTTGTAGATCACTGAAGCAACAGCTGTTCACATTCTTTTACTCAGAATCCTAGAAAGAATGGAGTGGAGAGGGAGTGAATGTCTGTGTGTGCCTGGTTCCCAACATGGAGGCTATAGAGATTTCCCCTCCTACAGCAGGAGACTCCCTTGCAGCATGCTGGTAGTTGTAATCTTAGCAGTGACTAATCCATCTGTCTCAATTGGGAATATTTGTTGTCCATATAAGCGCTCCCAGAACATATTTAAGACTAGGGTTGAAACAAGATCTCAATATTCGGGATTCTCATTGATAAATGGGCTCTCAGAGATTTTCCCAATCAAGAACGAGCCGAGAACTGGCCATTCAACAATACAATTCTCACTGAGAATCTCATTTAAAAAGAAAAAAGAACTGTTCATGCGCAAAATGACCAGTGCGGCCGTTCTGTGCATGTGCAGACCGTTTCAATCTGGGTTCCGCCCCAGCTATGGTACTGAGACAGTGTTGGTGGCTTTGGCCGATGACCTCTGCCGGGAGATGGACACAGGACGGTCGACATTTCTGGTCCTGCTAGATCTCTCAGCCGCTTTTGATACCGTGGACCATGGGCTGCTGTTGAGACGGCTGCAAGATCTAGGGGTCTGGACGGGACTGTTCTTGGATGGTTCCACTCATTCCTCTTAGACAGAAGCCAGCGGGTGGTGCCGGGAGCTGAAACATCATGCCACCGGGCCTTGACGTGTGGCGTTCCGCAGGGTTCCATTCTGTCTCCACTGTTATTTAATGTGTATATGCAGCTCCTGGGGGAGATCGTGAGATGGTTCGGGGTGTGTTGTCACCAATATGCTGATGACACACAACTGTACCTCTCTTTTTTCAATGGACCCAGGTCCTGCCGTCTCGATACTTTCCCAGTGTTTGGAGGCCGTGGCGGATTGGATGAGGCAGAGCAGACTGAAGCTGAACCCAGATAAGATGGAGGTGATGGAAGTGGGGAGGGCGAAGGAGGTGTCGGCTCCTCCTATGGGGGGGGTCTCTCCTCTGGTTGCCCAGCAGGTACGGAGTCTGGGGGTGACTTTGGATGCAGACCTCCGCCTGGATCGGCAGGTGGAGGTGGTGGCTAAAACCTCCTTCCGCCAGCTGTATCTGGTGTGAAGGCTGCGCTCATACATCTCCAGACCCGACCTGGCCACTTTCATCCATGCCTTCGTTACCTCGAGGCTTGACTACTGCAATGCACTCTACGTGGGGCTTCCCTTGATATTGGTTTGGAGGCTGCAGCTGGTGCAGAATGCAGCAGCCTGTCTCCTTACGAGGACAGGTCGCCGTGAGCACATTACACCAGTGCTCCGTTCTCTGCACTGGCTGCCTATAGCATACTGAACCAAGTTCAAGGTGTTAGTATTGGTATACAAAGCCCTATATGGTCTCAGCCCCTCTTATCTTGGGGACCGCCTTGCCTTCCATGACTCAGGACGGACCCTCCGATCCACTGGGGGCGCCTATCTGGAGATCCCCCGTGTAAGGCAGGGGGCCACCATGGTCGGGCCACGGTTGTGGAACTCCCTTCCGAAGGAAGCCCGCCTGGCCCTGGGTTTGCTTGCCTTTCGGCGGGCATGCAAGACTTGGCTGTTCGCCCAGGCCTTTGGAGGGGTGTGTGTAAATGGGGGAGATTGGTGGGGTGGGGAATTTGGGGAATTAGAGGGTAGGGTTAGGGTTGGGTTTTTAAAAATGATTTTAAAAGTGATGTTGGTTTTAGTGTATTTTATTGTTTTATCGCATTGTTAGCCGCCCCGAGATGCCGTGGGCATGAGGGGGCGGCATAAAAATGCCACGAAATAAATAAAAATAAAAAAATGTCACCAGCAGCATTGCTGCGGTTTTGGGAAAGGGTCGCACATGCAGAGAATGGCCACAATGGCCATTTTGCACATGGGCAGTTCTTTTTTCTTTTTAAAATGAGATTCTCTGAGGGATCTTTCACCATTGCCAAGATCTTCCCGAGATCTTGCTAAGGGTTCTCGATTTGCATGAAATAAAATCTATTCTTGTTTCAGACCTTTAGAGCCATTAATTGATTCTGAGGGGGCCTACATAACCAATTAAAATTTAACAGCACTTACAAATATGATTGGTGCTTCTCAGAAAACATGGAGTAGAAGAAAGAAGTTATTTATACCTTTTCATTTCTTTTTTTAAAATTAAAGTGGCACTGACTATTTTGTTTTTTGAAGTGTTTAGAAGTGACCCTTGCTACTACAAATCAGCTTATTGCCATTCATTTGTTAATGTGCTCACAATGGTTAGCATTCCATGAATTCATTTTGCCATTCCTCATATTCTAGAAAATCATTTGGCTAAACGTGTTCTTCCCTAACTTGCTCCTTCATTGTCTCACAGCTGGATTAAGGGGCAAGCACTCTTACCTAGTTAGGGTTTTTTAAAACCTTCCAATACATGCATTGATTGACACACATTAATGATCACACAGTTTTTGGTGCCACCAGTTATTATCGCAAATCTTTACAAAATATAAGCTCGTAATAATTTTAACAATTCATCCGTTTTAGCTTTGGATAGGGGGAACCAGATGATGGTTTACTGTTTTTGAACCTCAAAGCCAGGAACAAACATTTCTAATATTATGGTTTGGATATGATGAAGCTGATATGATTTACCTTTGCTATAAACTCTGTGTGGTTGGTCAGGACTTTGGCAAAGATAATACTTGTGTTAAATTGAGAACAAAGTGGTGTCGACTACCTTCGGAGGATTATGCTTTGTGTAAGTTTAGCTTTAGATTGATGTACCGAAGATCTTGTTAAAATTGTATGCATGACTATTCAGATAGCAAAACAGATGGAATGTCGTTTTTACCAGGTGTTGGTGACCCAACTGCCTTTCCTTTTATTCCTTATTAGCAGTTTCCCTTTCTTTTATTTTAATTTTGGGGTTCTACATTTTCAAGGTATTTTAATTAATAGATAAGGGCAGATCTTGGAATATTTACTAGATGATTACTGGCCTGAAGACTCTTCCTTCCGGTCAGAGGTTGATGGCAGGTTGCTGGACAGTGTGGCTTGGCTGCGGAGCCCAGTGGCAGCAGTGTGTTGGGTCGGGAGGCTGAGGAGCAAGGTAGCAGCAAGTGGTTTCCCTGGCTGGGGGGCCATGAAGCAAGGTAGTGTCAGGGCTTTGAGCTGCGCAGTTTCCCCAGACTGCTGCCTCCATTTGTGGTCAGTCTGTGTTTCCCACTGTGTGTTTCTCTCTGGGTGCTAACAAATGAGATGGTGGCCCACACCAGGTGAGTGTCCACCTGGCCATTTATTGGTGTTAGTCCCCACGGGACACGCAGCCCCTGCTCACTACGGGGTCCCGGAGTATGCAGAGTTCACTGTGTGAGCAAATGCAGGTTAATGTGCATCCACATGTCTGTGTCCCATCAATGAGGTTGCCGTGCCTCTATGCGTACAGGTCTGCCGGCACAATAGAGTTGGCAGTGAAGAGCCTAGAGAGTTCTGAGGAGTGGCCACTTTCAGCCCCTCTCTTCACTCTTGCTCTCACTGGCATGTACGTAATGTTTGCCTTAAAAACCCGCCACAACATTTTCAAACATGCATTCTCCCAGCTCGTCTTGGTTGGCAGTATGTGCCCAACGCTTGCTGTTTCCCAGCTGCTGCATTCTTGGGAATGACTTTTTAGCCTTTTCCATGGTTAATACTGACAGCCAGGCAACAACCAGCACTGCTACCTCCGCTGTTCAGTTGCAGCCGCTTGCTGCCTACAGATCTGCCTGCTAATGCTGCATTCTCTAGACCGAGGTAGAGAGCAAGGCATTTATCACTCTATGGGGGGAGCAGAAGGGCCAATATGCCCTGGTGAAGCACTACAGGAACGAGGCATGTTCCAGGAGATTTCAGCATAAATAGAGCTGCAGGGTTATAACCAGAACATGAACCAAGCCAGCAGTGGATCAAAGACTTGGGGTGTGGGTACAAGGAAATCCAGGACAACAACTTCACCTCCAGCCATTGAGAGCCAGACATCACTCTGTTACGAGCTCCTTGACCACTTCCTCTGTGTGGATGGAGCCATCATTGCATCCTGCCTGTAGGGCTGAGCCTTCGTCAGAGGCCAGAAGTAGTGGATATGGATCCCCCGCTGTCTGCTTCTACTAAAACTGTTCCTCCTGTAACCACCCCTGGTTCCACCACAAAAGCTGCGACTGCTGGCGGACATGCCTACATGCCTGTCCCTGCCCTGGAGCCAGCACAGGCCGACATGGACACCGTAACTCTCTTGGCGGAGGAGAACGGTAAGTTAATGAAGCTGGGGTGTATGTGTTTGGATTTACACAGCTGCATGATAAAGGCTTTTGTTCACAGGTCCATGTTTAATTGGGCACATGTGGCGGGGCATTCTATCTGCTCCCGTTGCATTGTCAGACCTGTAGCAAGGCAACAAGAAAAACAATTAGTTCAGACCACCCACCCATCTTCCAAGCCCAGTGTTTCAGCCACCTGCCCACCTGAAGGGAAGTGGGAATGAGTACCTCGCCTATACTGCTACTGAGGGTTGCTGCAGTGGGCATGTGTATTGTGCTTCAAATGGATTATCACTGAACCCCAACAAATCTAAAATTTTGATTGTGGGTGGTCGAAAGACAACTGCCAGATGGAAAATAGCGAACCAACCCTTGGAGGTGGTCCAGTTTTTCACCTATCTTGGGGTAACTTTCTTGAGTAGAGGAACACGGGCCAAACACGTTCAGGAGCGGGCATTAAAATCTGCCCGACTTGCTGGTGCAATTAGTAGGGCAGCCTGTATTTCGCGGGGAGTTACTCTCTACCCTCCTTGAGGTTTTGTCAGTGGGAGGGGGGTAGGAAGGGGGGAAGCACCACCCGTTCACGCCTCTCGCACACAAGGGAGCTCTGCTTGCGAAGTGCGGGGAAAGGAGGCCCGTCAGGATAGTGTGTGGGTCTGTTCGTGTGCTTACGCACTCTGAACGTTGACCCCTATCATCATAGGGCACAGAGCTGGGGAAGGGAAAGGGGTCCACACTCACTACTCGCGCTTGCCAGGGGAATGGTAGGGCGGAGAAGTGAGG
>QEPC01006863.1:3022085-3063746 GCA_003113815.1 Sphenodon punctatus
GAGAGATCTAGCAGGATGAGAAATGTTGAACATCCTGCATCCATCTCCCGGCGGAGGTCGTTGACCAAGGCCACCAATGCCGTCTCAGTGCCATAGCCGGGACGGAACCCAGATTGAAACGGGTCCAGGAAACCGATGCTATCTAGATGTACCTGGAGCTGGAGCGCCACTGCCCATTCAATAACCTTCCGTAAAAAGGGAAGGTTAGAGACAGGTTGGTAACTGGCGAGTGCATCCACATCCAAGGATGGTTTCTTCAGCAGGGGGTGCACCACAGCCTCTTTGAGGCTAGGCGACAACCTCCCTTGCTGCAAGGATGCATTCACCACCCTCGTCAGCACCGTCCCCAATGTCTCCCTGGAGGCTTTCACCAACCAGGACGGACATGGATCGAGTTCATAACAAGTGACCCTCACAGACCCCAAGACATCCCACATCGGCCGGCGTCACTTCCTGAAACTCCCCCCCCCAAAGTTGGACCAGACGGGGCCTCCATCCCCTCGTGCTCTCCCCCTACTGCCCCTAATCCAGCATCAAAGTCACTCTGAATCCAAGCGATCTTGTCTGTCAAGTAGTTGACAAACTCCTCACAGCGGGCCTGGGACAAGTCCCCATCCAGGCGGAGGGAGGCCGGACTGACCAGCCCCCGCACCACCTGAAACAGCTCCGCTGGGTGTGACTTCGCAGACGCTATGAGGACAGCAAGGAGCTCCTTCCTTGCTGTCCTCACAGTCTCAACATGGGACTGCAAATAGGCCCTATGGAGAAGTCGGTTGGAGTCCGATCGAGTCCAATGCCAGCATCACTCCAGCCTCCTGCCTACTCGTTTCATACACCACAGCCCCTCAGTACACCAAGGGGCCTGTGGTGACAAGACTGAGGCAGAGGGCATCTTGGAGTCACCCTGTCGATGGCGTCCTCCAGCAAGCTATTCCAATGCTGGACCAGCTCATCGACAGAGTGACCATGCAGGTCCAAGGTTAACGCCCTCATGACCTCCTGGAACTGCTGGAGTTCCATCAGCCTCCAAGGGTGGACTATCCTAACTGGTCCCTTTCCCCTTCTGGAGGGGGTGTGCTGAGAGACTGGCCTGCAGGAGATAATGGTCCGTCCATGACAAGGGCACTGCCAGTTGCTCCGTGGGTGGTTGTGGGTGGAGATGGGTGTTGGTCGGGAGCTAACACTCACCAACACCCACCGAAAGTGGCGTTTACACAGATGCCCCCACACATCTCCACCCAGGGAAATGCTCCCCACCCACTGGCCAACACCCATCTCCACCCAGAGGAACTGGGTGGAGGCATCATGTGTGCACAGGGTCCATGGTAATTGGCTGCAGTGGTGCCCTGCAACATGTATAATAAAATGTAACACCCATTTTATGGGTGTTAGAGTGTCTGTTTAAAAAGGGCCTTTGTCTATCTTGCACAATTAGAAATAAAGTAGAGAGCTATTCTTACCAATAGTATGCAATTAGATCTGTCATCTTTGCTATTCTAAAAGAAAACTTGCAAAACTGTGAATATTCTTGTTGGGTTGTAAGAAAGAATGAAATAAAAAATAAGCCATGAATTGAAAGGGAAGCTCTGAGAAAGTATTACAAATTACATTTAACTAGATTACATTGTAAGATGTGTTTAAGAGTAAGTGTTGTGATAATATTTAAAAAGCATGTGATAAGCATTGACTTTAATGGTCAGACTATCGTGAGAATCTAGGATACCAGGGTTGGGCAGATAAATTGGAAACGAAATCTTAATGGGTTCAAATCCTTTTGACTTCAGTGGGGTTCCTCTGGAGCAAGCATATTTAGGATTTCAGTCTACGCTTATTCGTAGAATCATAGAATGTTAGAGTTGGAAGGGACCTCGAGGATCATCTGATCTAGTCAAGCACCCTGCTTGGATGCAGGATGATTACAGCTACAACATCCCATCATGGACAGCCTGCAAACCTCCCTAGGCAACTTGTTCTATTGCCAAACAGCTCATACTGTTAGGAAATGTCTCCTAATATCTAACAAAAATCTACCTTCCTGTAACCTGAGCCTCCTGCTTTGCAGGAGGGGCGGGATATAAATGTGTTGAAATATGTGTTGAAATATATTACTTCTAATTCTGCTGTTTGTAGCAATGAAGTTCAGTTCCTTGCCATTTTCTTGGTAGCAGTCCTTTAGATATTTGAAGATTGCTATCATGTCTCTCCTTAATCTTCTCTTGCCTAGGCTAAACATACCTAGTTCTTCAACCTTTCCTCATAAGGCTGGCTTTCCACACCCTTTATCATCTTTGTTGCCCTGCTTTTGAACCTATTCCAATTTGAAACCTTTTCTTAACACACGGTGCCTCAAACTAGACAGAACACTCCAGGTGAGGTCCGACCAGTGCTGACTAGAGTGGAATGATTCATTCCCCTGACTTGGAGACAGCGTTTCTGTTAATGTAGCCTAAATGTAGCCTAAAATTGCATTCGCCTTTTTGCAGCCGTATCACATTTCTGACTCATGTTCGTGTTGTGATCAGCCATAATACCTAGATCCTTTTCATATATGTGCTGTTGTCTAACTATGTATCCCCCATTTTATACTTGTACATTTGCTTTGTCTTCCCTAAATACAGAACTTGGTTTACTTTGGTTGAATTTCACTTAATTAATTTCAGCCTACATTACCCAGCTATCAAGATTTTAAAAAAAATTCTAGTTCTATCTTTCAGTGTTAATTACTAATCAAGTTTTGTGTCATCTGCAAACTTGTATTTCCTCTGCCCTTTCAAGTCATTATTCTGTGGAGTCAGGTAGTTATTTTATATAAAGTTGATCTGATAATTTTAAGTGAGAGAGTATAGTATCTATACTATAACATAAAAGGGATATTATTATTTTGAACAGAGCACTATATCTGGTAAAATTCTTTAGAAATGTACATTGACTAGCAAGGATGTTTAGTAAGTTTTTACTCATGTTATACTGGTAGTTTTACTTCAAAGATATATAAAATATCCTTTTAGAAACTGATCTTGGTAACTTACCCAAGCTAAGTATGCATCCTTTAGAAATGCACATGTTTTGTTACAGTTGAAGACATGTAATTAGATTGTAGCACCGGAAAGCTTAGAACCTTGATTTTGTTTCTCTTTTCAACAGCTGTGGTTTGTAGTCTTGCTACAGATTTTTTACATTTGATTTTCATTCTATTTTTATAGGTTTAATAGACTTCTGGAATGAAAAATCAATATCAATAACAATATTGTTTCAGTGAAGTGTTTGAATCTTTACTGGTTTTCTTGGTTTTCTAGAAAAGGGAAGTTGTTTAGGTGAAACACTTTATTTATTTATATCCCGCCCCCTCCTGCTAAAGCAGCTCAGGTGGCTAACAAATTGCATTTAATATATAAAATATGTAAAATACAATAATGTAAACAATAATAAATATAAAATTAAAACCCATAGTGGAGCATACATTACACAAAAACCAGAACCCCCTCCCTAACCCTCAACCCCCCACTCGTACCCACCTCCATTGCCAAATGCCAGGCGGAACAGTTAGGTTTTGCATTAGCACTGAAAAGTGGAGAGGTCCAGGGCCACCTGGGCCTCTGCCAGAAGGGAGCTCAACAGCCATGGTGTCGCCACCGATATATAAACTTCCCATAGTCGCCTCCTGGAAAACCCGGGAGACTTCGAGAAGGGTGTTCCCTGAAGACTGCAGGGGCCGATCAAGAGTTCGGGGAGTGAGGTGGTCTCACAGGTATGACAGACTCAGACGTGTAGGGTTTTATAGAAGATATCCAGTGCAGACTATATCTGGTATAGAGGGCATCCATCTTGTGATTGATTTGGCAGGAGACAGATTAGGGCTGTTGCTGGTATACCATGCACCAACCTGTACAGCAGCATCCCTACACGTGCTTGCTGAATTATAATAATAATAATAAATTTTTTATTAAGCATGACATATGTCATTGCTGGGAGAATCCCAATACAAAAAACACATAATACAAAATACAAAGGACAAGAACAAAACCTAAAACAAAACAGTACACAACAAATAAAACCATCCAAATAAAATACAATGTACCAATATGGACAACCAACAAAATCAACCCCCTCCCAAGCTGAATTAAACACCCCCTCCCCCAAAAAAGACAACAATGTGTTTATCATCTATAGTATCCAACAAAAGGGACAACTCCATCATAATGGGCTTAAAATCAAGAAAGTCCTTCCGGATACGTACAACCTGGGTTAGAAATCGACCCACATTTTGAATAACCTGGTGGTCAGAGCTATTCAATAACCAGCCAAGAACAGCAAGATCTGTCAGACCTGACAGGCCTCTCAGTGTTGGGCCCAAAAATTTCTCCCTCCACTTATCATACAGATGGCAATTTAAGAAGATGTGCGAGACTGTCTCAACTGCCGAATAATCAAAGGGGCACAGCCGGTCCCCAAAAGGGGCCCCCTCCATACGGCCATCAAAGACTCATGAGGGGAGTTGCTTTAAATATCAGCTGCTTGCTCCTAATAGAAATTTGAGAGTGTAAATACTCAGCCATCTTCAGGGGCCCATGATGAATATAAAGCCAAATGGGGAGAGAAATAGGACCCAGCCACCTCTATTTGCCTGTCTGTATCAGCTGCTCTCTGCAAAATCTCCCTCCTAACAGCAGGATATGCCTTGTGCTTCAAGTATGCATCGGAGAAGCCCATCTTCAAGAGATGGACACTCATCCATTTTTGCCAAGGGTTGAGAAAACCATCCTCCCTAACACTTAGCAGAAGCTCAGATTGGGTAGAATAATTCAGTTTGAACCAAAAGCCATTGTGATAGCAAACTGCTGCCAGCTGGCTTGCCCAAACTCCAACCTTAGAATAGCAAATGGCGTGCCCCTGGGGCAGGCAATAAGCCCTTGAAGAAAACGAGCCTGTATAGAATTAAGTTTCTGTAAACAAAACGGAGCTCAGAGTTCGGCCCCATACAGGCACTGCTCTCTAACCTTGATGCTAAATGCCTTAAGAGCTGGCTGAATTGCCGACCTCCCCATCTTAATAAAGAACGTGAACACAGATTGAGCTGAGGCTTGCCCTGCTGCAACTGTCCTTTGCACGTGATCTCTCCGTCTGCCCAACTTATGGTAAAGGAGGCCCAAATATCTAAAGCTGTCTACCTGTTGGATGGGGTGACCGTCAATTGTCCAGTTATACCTTTTTCCTTCTTGCCGAAAAAACTACCACCTTTGATTTAACAAAGGTTGATTTAATCAACAGGCTGTTAGCTCTGCAGAACACCGCAAAGCTGGCCATTTGCCTACAAAGACCAATTTGAGTCTGTGACAGCACAGCCACATCATCGGAGTAAAGAAGGCATCCAGTTATTCTGGAGGCCACCTTGGGAGGGAAGAACTGAGACTCAGAAACCATGGCAATGAGTTCATTGATGTAGATGTTGAACAAAGTCGGGGCAAGGACACAGCCCTGTCACACTCCCCTAAAGGTATCGATGGGTGGTGTCACCTGCCCCCGAGAATCCATTTTTATCATCTGGGAAGAGTTAGTGTACAGGGCCTGTATTAATGCAAGTAGTCGCCAATCGACAGAGAGATCACGGAGTTTCTGCCAGAGGGTAGGTCTATCCACTGAATCAAATGCAGCCTTTAAATCGAAAAAGGCAACAAACAATGATCTTCGCTCAATAGTATATTTACTGATCAGATGGTAAAGAATATAACATAACTCGGTGGTAGACTTATAGAGGATCTGCAGTGGATGAAGCAGGAGGGGCAGCGGTTGGAGCGATGGTTACGCTGTACTTGTACTGAAGCCGACTGAAGCCGACTGCAGCATAAAGCTAATTTAAAAGCCTATGCTGTTGCTGTGTGGGCAGCAAAGAAGGCGTTCTTTGCTGCCTTCATAGCGTCTGCAAAGTCACGCCCAGCTGAGGTTTCTGGGTGGTGCAGATGCTGGTCAGTCTGACCTCTCTCCACCTAGAACTGGAATCTTCCAGTGCGCACTGTTTGCTGACTTCTTCGTGGATAAAATCGCTTGGAACCATCACGATTTTGATGTCGCACTTATAGCAGGTAGTGAACCTGAGGTTATGGAAGCCCCCTGCCTGGTCCAATTTTTGTGGGATCAGTTTTAGTGGGTGTTGCCCACTGATGTGGCATCTGTTCTTGGGGTCGTTAGAGCCACCTCTCGTTAATTAGATCCATGCCTGTCCTGGCTGGTTAAGGCTTGCCAGGAGACCTTAGGGCTGTTGTTGGCTGGGGTTGTCAGTGCCTCCTTTAGGGAGGGCAGAGTGCTGAACCGCCCTAAAGAGGTGGTGGTGTGGCCTCAAGAAACCATCTCTTGACATTTACTCCCCTGCCAGCTATCGGCCAGTTTCTAACCTTCCTTTTCTAGGGAAGGTTACTGAACGGGTGGTGGCTCAGCACCTTCAAGGGCATCTGAATCGGATCGATTTTCTGGATCCCTCGCAGTCCAGCTTTCATCCTGGGTTTGGCACTGAGACTGCGCTTGTGGCTTTGGCCAACAACCTGTGCCATGAATTAAATCAGGGCAGATCATCCCTTATCTTACTAGATCTGTCAGCAGCTTTTGATACCGTTGACCACGAGATGTTGGTGGCTCGTCTGCGGAAACGGGATGGGCTGGGAGGAGCTGTTCTTGAATGGTTCCACTCATTTCTGGCCGGGAGGATTCGGCGGGTGATCCTAGGGGAGTTTTCATCATCTTCCTGGGACCTTATGTGTGGAGTCCCACAGGGTTCTATTCTGCCCCCTCTCAACATGTACATGCAGCTGTTAGGTGAGGTCGTGAGAAGGTTCGGCGTACACTGTCATCAGTATGCTGATGATACACAGATTTACTTCTCTTTTTCTGCAGACCCAGACCTGGCAGTCTCGGTGGTTACCTGGTGTTTGGTGGCTGTGGGGGATTGGATGAGGGCGAGCTGTCTGAAATTGAATCCTGAGAAGACAGAGGTGATGTTGGTGGGGAAGGCTGAGGGGGTGGTGGCTCCTGTCATTGACGGGGTCTTCCCCCCTCCCCCTTTAGCCACCTAGGTTCGTAGTTTTGGGGTACTCCTTGACTCACAACTCCGCCTGGACTCCCAGGTGGTGGCTGTGACAGGGAGCGCCTTTCGCCAATTACATCTGGTACGTTGGCTACAGCCGTATGTTTTGGACTCCAACCTGGCCACCATCATCCATGTTTTCATCACCTCAAGATTGGACTATTGTAACGTACTCTACGTGGGGCCGCCCCTGGTGACAGTTTGGTGACTGCAGCTGGTGCAGAATGCGGCAGTCCGTATTCTAACGAGGACGGGTTGTCGCAAGCACATTTCACCAGTGCTCCGTTCTCTGCACTGGCTGCCTATTGTCTTCTGGGCTCGATTCAAGGTGTTAGTAATTTATTTATTTATTTTATTTTTAAAATGTTGCTACCCCGCCCCTCCTGCCACAGGCAGCTCGGGGCAGCTTGCAGTTCACCTTTAATGACTTTTAA
This sequence comes from Sphenodon punctatus, assembly GCA_003113815.1. NCBI lineage: Eukaryota > Metazoa > Chordata > Lepidosauria > Sphenodontia > Sphenodontidae > Sphenodon > Sphenodon punctatus. The sequence goes on from QEPC01006863.1 coordinate 3,029,595, forward strand.
AGCCCTAAACCGTCTGGGCCCCACCTACTTGTGGGACGGCCTCATACCCTGGGCAGTGGTATGACCCCTGTGGTTGACCGGGGACGCCCAAGTTGAGGTCCCCTGGATGGTGATGATGGGGAGGGCGTTCTCGGTAGCTGCACCCAGGCTTTGGAATTCCCTCCCGACGGAGGCCTGCTTGGCCCTGGACCTCCTTTCAGAGACAGTGTACGATCTGACTGTTCTGCCAGGCCTTTGGGGAGGGAGATGGGTAGGTTGGGAGGGGGGGAGGGTTTTGATTTGATTTCCACTCTTTTGTATTTTATGGTTTTTGAAATTTTAGTTTTGTGTTGGCTTTTATTGTAGGACTTGTTGTACGCTGCCCCGAGCTGCTGTTTTGCAGGAGGGTGAGGGATAAAAATATCTTGAAATAAGTAAAAATAAATAAAACACCTTGAATGGGGCCTGGAAGACTATAGGCAGCCAGTGCAGAGAACGGAGCACTGGTGTTACGTGTTCCCGGCGGCCCGCTCCTATAAGGAGACAAGTCGCTGAATACTGTACCAGCTGCAGTCTCTGAACCGTCAACATGGCTAGCCCCACGTAGAGCGTGTTGCAATAGTCCAAACTTGAGGTAATAAAAGCATGGATGATGGTGGGCAGGTCAGAGTCCAAGACACATGGCTGAAGCTGTCATGGAGGGATGGGAAGGAGAGGGAAGGGGGCAGGGAAGAGGCGGGACCCCACACTCTCTTGACACACAGACCAGGTTACAAGTAAGGACAACCAGAGGCAGCTACCCTTAATGCAGATACCTAGCTCGGTAAGGCTAGGGTCCCTCAGGGTGGAAGGTGGGCTTTCCTTCAATATTAGAAGGCAACCCTTTTCATCATAGGGACAAGGCAAAAAGGTAGCTGTTTGCCTCAGAAAGTCAAGATGTAGGAACACCAGGGGAATCCACACGCTCGAGGTACTATTCAGGGCCCAGGGCACTGTGCGGCCATGTGGAGGGGAAGAGGGGGAAGGGAAGGGCTCCAGGGAGAGGGGAAAGGAAATGGGGGAAGGAGAGCAAAGAGCTAGGTGAGTGGGGGAACGGACTTTCTCGCAAAAAGATACGTGCAAGGAAAACAGGGGGGAAGGGAAGGCTGACAAGGTTATGGATCAAGGACAAAGGTATCCCACACCGCTAGAAATCACTACCCAATTATGCAGGAAACAAATAGGGAAAAGACACACCTTGTACTCACTCTCAAACCTCTCACTCAATAAGGAAGGGGAGCACGAGGACCATTCACTCCACCTGAATATAAGAATAGGCTTAGGGATCTCCAAGGCAAGGGGCCAGTCTCTCAAGAATGATTACCGGTGGGGAAGTCAGGCCACGCCAGTACCTTTTTATAGCCATTCCCCCTGAAGACGGCCTGTGTGCTCAGGGCGGAGCCCTTCTGCCTCGCCGCCACACCTGATGCTGCTCTGGGGCTCCTGGGGGCGTGGCCAGCAGCACGCTTCATTGCGGCTTGACCCCACCCCCTCATTCCCTCAGTGCCGGCCCTGTCCCTCTTGCTGAGCCTCCGAGGCGGGCCCGCCTCCGGGTTAGTGGGCCCGCTGTGCCGGAACCCCCGGCCGAGGGAACGTGCGTCCTGACAGAAGCCACCACATCAGATGTAGTTGGTGACATGTGCTCCTCACCACAGCCTCCATCTGGACATCCATGTGGACCTGGGAATTGAGGAGCACTCCCAGACTGCAAACCTGAGGGACCAAGGAGGGGAGCACCCCATCAATGACCCCCTCGCCTCTATCCACCAGCATCACCTCTGTCTTATAAGGATTCAGCTTCAGATGGCTCACCCTCATCCAGCCCCCACAGCTGCCAAACTCTGAATAAGCACCGAGACTGCTGGACCTGGGTCAGATGAAAATGAGAGGTAGAGGTGGGTGTCATCAGCATATTGATGACACCAAACCCTCTCATGATCTCGCCCAGTGGTTGCATATATACGTTGAACAGGAGAGGGGACAAAATAGAACCTTGTGGGACTCCACACGAGAGGTTGTGGGCGGGCGAAGAACAGTCCTTCAGCACCACCTGCTGAGTTCTCCTGGCCAGGAAGGAATGGAGCCATTCAAGAACGGTCCCGCCCACCTTGGCTTGGCCCCTCAAGTAAGTCACCAGCATCTCGTGGTCAATGGTATCAAAAGCTGCTGACAGATCTAATAAAACCAGGAGAGATGACTGACCCTGGTCCATTTCACGGTGAAGGTCATTGACCAAAGTCACAAGTGCCGTCTCACTGCCATAACACGAGTGAAAGCCAGACTGCAAATTATCCAGAAAACCAGTGCGGTCTAGATGCTCCTGTAACTGCCGAGCCACAACCCGTTCAATAATCTTCCCTAAAAAGGGAACGCTAGAGACTGGCTGATGTCTGGCAAGGGAGTCAATGTCAAGTGATGGTTTTTTAAGCAGAAGCTGCACCACTGCCTCCTTGAGGCAGCCTGGCACTCTGCTCTTCCACAGGGAGGCATTGATCACCCCTGCCAGTAATGGCCCCAGTGTCTCCTGGCTGACCTTAACAAGACAGGCATGCTTGCTTGCTTGCTTGCTTATTTATTTATTTATTTATAAAATAATTTTCTGTCCCACCCCTCCTGCTCCAAGCAGCCCGGGGCGGCTTACAACATTAAAAACACATAAAACGCATAACGGAATGGGTCCAGTTTGCAAGAGGTGGCTCTAACAGCCCTAAGAACATGGGGATTTTTGCAGTAGGAAATTAGTTTTGCACACAATGTAAGTTATTGTATTGTTTTAATATCTGTTTTAATGTGTTTATATTTTTTTGGTTATATTTTTAGTATTTTGTAAGCTGCCCTGAGTCACTTGATGCGAGAGGGGTGGAGTAGAAATGCAATTAAATAAATAAATATATTCTCCGCATCAGTGGGTAACGCACACTGAAACTGATTCGACCAAACTGGACCAGACAGGATTCAAAGCCTCTGGTTCTCCCATTGCAATAAACGCAGTGTTGAAGTTATGGTGAATATGAGCGATTTTTGTCCACGAAGTAATCCACAAACATGTCACAGTGGACACTAGAAGATTCCAGTTCCAGGTGGAGGGAGACTGGACCGACCAGCCCCCTCACCACCCAGAAAATCATAGCTGGACGAGACTTTGTAGATGCTATGAGGGCAGCAAAAACCTCATTTTTTTGCTGCCCACACTGCCACGGCATAAGCTCTTAGAGCTAGCTCTATGTTGCAATCTGTCAACTTCAGCATGCAATCGGCGCTACCGTAGCTGCAATCACCGCCCTTCCCCCTTCCACAACTGCAGATCCTCTGTAAACCATGGAGGCCTGCAGTGTCAATGTTGGGGGAGTGGATACCTAGGAGCCATCCAGTTGATGGCCTTGGTCAGCAAGGTATTCCAAAAATAAATGAGGTCATCGAGCGAGAGGCCGTCAAGATCAGGGGGTAACTCCCCCAGAGCATTCCAGAACCTCTCGGGTTCCATAAGTCTTCTGGGGCGAACCAACTGAACTGGTTCCACATCTCTTAGGGGACAGATATGTGCTGGGAGACTGGCCTGTAGGACGTAGTGATCCGTCCATGACAAGGGCACTGCTGACACCTCCCCCACCAATGGATCACCTGCCTCAAGCCGGTACAAAATATCAGGTCCAAGGTATGGCCCCCACCAATAACTACTTGGGACAATCAATGACTACTTGGGACAGGTCCATGGTGGCCATGAACCTACGCTCCACTCCTCCAAGACTCGTGTCGGCGTGGACATTGAAGTCCCCCAAGACTAATGCCTTTGGAGACCGCAATAACACCTCTGACACCAGCTCTACTAGAGCCTGCAGGGAGGCTGCCATACAGGTAGTTACACAGTATACCAGCAGCACTCCCAATCTGTCATGTGCCAAATCAGTCACAAGGTGGAGACCCTCGGTACCTGACAGAAACTGCACTGAATACCTCCTAACAGACCAAGATTCCCCAAAAATAATGGCTACACTACTCCCCCCGCCCCCCGGCTGTGGCTGATGCTGCATGGAGTACCAAGCTAGAACAAGGTCAGCCAAAATAGGCCCTGACTCAGTGTCCAACCAGCTCTCCGTGATACACACGAGGTTGGCCGCACAGTCCAGGATTAACTCCCAGATGGTTGTTGACTTACTGTCAACCGACCCCATGTTCAAAAGCATCAATTTCAAATCAGGGACCTCTTGATCAAAAACCACCTCACCCACCTGCCTGGGGGGCAGTGAGAGGGACAGGTACCAAGCACCTGTCCTGTCTCACAGATTGAGCAAACCCCCCCAGCCAGAAGTACCATAATTCCCCCACCCCATCACGACCCCAATGGCTGTGGTCCTCTCCCCAACTGGTCCCTGTGGCCTTTCCTCATGTCTGCTCTGCCCCAATGGTGAGGGAGACCCCCCCCCAAGCTCCTGTAAACCCCCCCCACACACACACACGGGAATACAGAACAACCTCTTCCTTGGAAAAACCATCTCCCTCTCTCACTAGGAGGAGAAGTTTCCCCACCCTAACCCAATCCCCATGCCCCCCCAGTTCACACGAGGAGGACAAAAACCCAAAGAACCGCTCCTAACATTAATCCCACCCACCTCCAACGTAAACCACCCTTTCAACCAAAAACTCCACCAAAATCCAAACCGACAGCTCCAGTCTTAAAACTGTGCCACCTTGTGGCCCCCCAAAAGGGGATCTTTAATAAACCAAATTGTGGGAAGAACAACCCACTATCACATTAAAATCCAACAAAATCCCCCCCCCCAAGGGCCACGCCCAAGAGCCCTTTGGTACTGCCCTTAGGCATGCAGCCTGTGACATGTGCCTGCTGCCTTTAAACTGTTCCCCTGGAGCCGGCCCAGACCAGAAGCACAGAGGGGATTCCTGACCCCACCCTCTCTCCCTCTGCCACTGGGAGGGGGGAGCTGGAAGTAAACCTGGGGCCCAGGGAAGCCCAAACCCCCACTCTCAGTCCTTGCCTACAACAGCTGGCAACCAAGTCCTTGGAGCAGGGAAGATGGCCCTGGTAGTAACAGGGCGAGCTCTTCTAGTTCCCTTCCCAGCCCCTGGAACAAGTGGGACACAAATGTTAAGTTTATGAGTATGATATGCTGCAACAACAAAAAAGGATTTGGGACCTTAGAAACAAATAGGTAGATTTAATACTTGTCAATAGGGCTGAAGCGGTAACTCCTTTTTCCGTTCTGCTATTTCATTCTGCCATTGCAGAATTGCCCATGATGTTCTGCAGCTTTTTTGCCGGCATTCCGCTAATTCAGAAACTGTTGGAATAATCGTGGAAACTGTTGGAACAATCGCAGAAACTGTTGGAACACACATTTTTCGCTACTTCGCAGTGCTGGTGGAAATTACGGAAGATGTTGGAAAAAACATTATTCCACTATTTTCGCAGTCTTTGGAAGTAGTAGAATGAAAGTAGTGGAATGGCGGAATTAGTGAAATGAATGTCTCTATCACATCATGCTGCTCATTGCGGAAGAGCTTTTTCCGTCGGAAAAAGTTACCACAGCGGCATGTCACTTCAGCCCTACTTGTCAAAGCCCAGTATTGTGCAGCATTCTGCTTCATGAAATAAGGTGCCATAGTACAGGATGTGAAACTAGCAGTAGAAAACTAGCAGTGGAAACTAGCAGTGGTGAGAGAGGCATTGAGAGAAGAGCAGTGGAAACTAGCAGTGGTGAGAGAGGCGTTGAGAGAAGAGATGGCAGTGTCAAGGGAAGAGGAGGAGAAGACAGGAGGGAGGAGAGGGAGGAAGCAAAATCTAAAGGGTTAATAGCCTGCAGATCACAGAAGGGGCATGGAGCTGGGGAAGAAGATGGGGGTTGGTGGGAGAGGTTGAAGGAAGCGAGGTAATGGTTGGATATGGAACAAAGGTCAAAGGAGAGGTTAGCAACAGGACAGTTTCTGGAGAAGATGAGGTCAAGAGAGTGGCATCGATGTGGGTGGGGGAATCAGTCCAGAGGCGGAGATCAAAGGAGGAGGTTAGGGAAAAGTAAGCGGGTGATAGAGGGCCAGGAAGATGTGTCAACATGGATGTTGAAGTTACCAAGAATGAGAGTGGGGGTATCATCGGAGAGGAAGAAGGTAAGGCATGATTCAGAGTTAGAACTGATACCTGTTAGAACTTTCCTTTCAACTTTTACTGTCTGCCCTCCCTGCAGACTCCTGCCTAACTGCAACCAAGTCAAGCACGTGCACCTGAGGCCTCGCATCCACTTGAATGTTATTTATCCCTTGTCTCTCCCTAGGTCTCCCCTCTGTGTCTCCCCCCTCCGTGCCTTTTAGATTGTAAGCCATAGGCAGGGACCGCGTCATTCTTATTGTTCTGTAAAGCGCCAGGTACACAGCTGGCGCTACACAAATGCTTATAATAATAATAATAATAATAATTAATAATAATAAAGTCCAAAAGAAAAGAGAAAAGGGGGCTAGGAGGGCAGTAGATGACAGCGACACGAAGGTGAAGTGGGGAGTAGAGACGCACAGAGTGAGCCTTGAAGGAAGGGAAGGAGATGGAGGGGAAAGGGGCTGGAATCAACAGGGGTTGGCAAGGAGAAGGCCCATGCCTCATGAACTTGGAAGTAGGGTGATCCCTGGGGTGTGTGTTAACCCCCACCCCCCCAGGGATCATACAGTATACTTATCGGCTGCTGCTGGGATGGCCGCTGGGGCTGGGGCTGGCTCTGGGTTGCCGGCGGCGGCCCGGAGCTGCAGTGGGACACTCGGGAATTTTTTTGTTTAAATCCAGGCTGGGCAGGGTGGGGGAGGGTGTCCCCCCTTCCACCCACGCAGCCTGGGAGGGGAAGGGGGGAGGAATTTTTATTCCATTGATTTCAATGGGGACAGTGCCCCATTGAAATCAATGGAATATATCCGGTACCGGTATACCGGATTTAATCCGGGAATCCGTTTTTTTTTTAAAACCGGAATCTGGTAAATCCGGTACCCGGTAATTGCCCTGGGGTCCCAACCCTAATAAAGATACCACAAGCAAAGTACTTTGTTAACAGTTCTGGTCAAAATGATCAATCCAAAATAAAAGTCAGCTCATTTTCCTACAGATTTGGGGTGAAAGCCTGATCTCATTAATTCCTCATGCAAGGGTGCAGCTGCAATAGGGACAGATGCTGCAGCAGGGCCTATGAGCCGAGAGGGAAGGGCCCAAGAATAATTTCCCTGGGCCGGGTGCAAACTTGTAACACCACAATCCCATTCCATACACACAATCTCATGAGTCATGAAAGAAAAAATTCTGTTTTATTTCTGAAAAGTTCACTGTTCCTAATGTTGCTTGTTCTGCTCTAACGTGACTTCTGATTATCCCCTGCAACTCTCATAAAATCTTTACAAGTTCTGAATACCCTGTAGATACAGGGAAATAAGTTTGCATAAACATCCTCAAGCACCTACAATTTAGCCTCAATTTTTTCCTCGTGATAATGGGCTTTGCAGTCCAGGTCCATGATAAAGTGTACCCATTTCCTGCCCCCATGCTTGGGCCCTGGCTGGGGGGCTGCACTTTCTATCTAGCACAACTGCATCTTCTGCCACTGAGGGGAAGGATGGGGGCCCTGGTGCAGACCCATTGCTACCTAGCCATGCTTCTGTCATGCTGCTACGAATATTACTGGACCTTTGAGACCCCTTTGGCAGAGAGCACATGTTTTAACAGTGATCCAGTTTGGGGTAGTTCTGCCTGATATGGGCATGCAAGCCAAAGGTACAAAACTTTCAGGGGCAGTCTAATTCCTGGCTGTTGTTTCCTCCACCTCCTTATCATATAGTACCAGGAGTAGTAGAGGGGGTAGGGAGCAGGGGAGGAAGAATGTAGAGAGGAGAAAAGGCATTGTTCTTGAGATGGAGCAGTTTAAAGCAAGGAATTGAAATTCTCTGTTAATGCCATAGAATCGTAGAGAAAGGTTCAAGCAATTTTGTTATACATTTATTTATTTATTTAATAAATTTATACCCCGCCCCTCCTGCCATGCAGCCCGGGACGGCTTACAACAATAAAATACAATAAAAACAATTTAAAACACTCAATACAATATAAAAGTATTTAAAACAGGGCAAGTCATGCAAGTCATTGCCTTAGAGGAGAACGAAGACCTGCATGAAGTTGCTATCTTTTTTAATATTGTGGAGCTAGAAGCATTTAATGTCTTTCATAGTATGCAGTTAAGTCAGGAAAAGAAGACAAGCCATGGGACGGTTTTATGGAAATTTGAAGAGTTACTGGATGTGTAAGAAAAGAAAAACCTTTGAAAGGGCTTTTCCAGGAATTCTGGAAAGTTAATAGTCGATTATTGGAGACCAGATAGAAATAGTAATTAGAGATCCAAAGCTGCAAAAAAGACTGTTGGAGGATATGGTTCAATTTGAAAAAAGCAGTAAGAATCAGGATAGACTCCAAAACTTAGAAAACTCCATTAAAATAAAGTGCAAGAGCCTGAAGGTGGATAGCTTAAAGAAACTGGCATAGTGTTTGTGATTCAGCATGTACCGCTATCTAGGCAAGAAATACCATAATCTTGTCAGAGACTGAAACAAGAAGCGGCATTTACAGAAAAGAAAGCCATGCATGGATGCTGATACTGTAGTTCAGGAAGACAGCGCAGGCAGCACAGAAGAGGAATCTTACATTGAAAAAGTGAGAAGCTAGAACAGATGAGTGGACCATTGCAGTAGAGTAATGGGACCATTGTAAGTTATACATTGGATGCTTGTGGTAAGGTAAATGTAATCCCAGATACTAGTAAAGCATATATAAAAAAATCGAGACATAGAAATCCAAATAAGTAAAATTAAGCATTTACAGTGGAGAATGTATTCGTACTAGAAGTATGTGTACCTTGGAAGTTAAGGATCACATTGAATTAATTTGTAACAGTCACTGAGAATAAAGTACCAGTATTAATATTAAAACACACCAAGCCTTGCGTTTAATTAATAGTGTGCACACAGTAGAGGAGCCTAGGGACATATGCATAAGGAATAATATCAAGATGTAGTTAACAATTTAGCAAAAGATCTGGTGGTAACAAATAGGCTGTCCAGAACATTTGACAAAACTGTCATTGAAAATGATTCAGTATTACTCTATACATATTAATTTGATAAAAGACGTTTATCCAGTCTCTGAAAGACAGTGGAAGAAATTTTCCTGTAGCTGAATCACTGTCTGTGTTGGTAAATAATGAAAAGTTAAATGCCTGGTATAAAGCTGATGTGGATTCATTTTCTTTTGCTGGCAAAGACTACTGTTTCCACGATCCAGATGTTACTTTGTGAAATCACTAAAGTACTCTGCCATAATGCATATGAAATCAATATTTTCCAGGCATGGTATTCCAGTAGTGGCTGTCTGATGATGGTTCTGTTTGCTAGACATGAATTTTTTTAAATGGCTAGGGACTATGGGATAAGTGTAGCATCAAGACCCAAATATGCATAAAGTATGCATGCTCTTGTAGAAAATAGTTAATATTGATAAATAACTATTTGTAGTAGACATTCACTCTGGCGTCTGTTTCACCAGTGTCCTGACTTTTGGGGTGTGCCCCTGATTTACCCACAGAAGCTAGAGGGGAAGCCTTTTGTTTTTAACTTATTGATTCAGTCTGATAAGATACGTGTCCTCACCTAATTTAAATCTATATACAATTATTCATGTCCTTTAGGGCTTATAACTAAGGCAACCCCTAGGGCTTGTCCATCAAGCCTGTCACAAGGCACTTTAATATCTCTGTCCCAGTAAAGTTCCTTCACAGTGAAGTGAATTCAGTCCCAGCTGTATCAACAGGCTTCCAGCTTTTACCCAATGTGCTCACTCATAGTTTGTTAGTCCAAAACAACATTCTCCAGTGGGTTCCCAGTTCCTTTACTCAGGCGTAGTCAACTTCCCGGTTTCAACCTCTCAGCAACTGGGTCTACTGCAACTCTGGACTCTCGCCTCTGGTTCCATGCTCTTGGCTCCTGCTCCGACTAGCCATGTCTTCTGCCACCAATTTGAGTTCTGAACTGTTCGCTCTTCAACTTTTGGTCTCGTCAGCCCACTCTCAGCTGTTGTAGCAGCAGTCTTTTAGACAGTCTTTTAGACTCCAGTCTTTTTTCTCAGATATAATCAGCCAGTCTCTTAATTCTTGGTTTCTGGTCTTCAGGCAAACTCCCACACAGTGGTGAAAGTAACTCTTATTCCCTGCTCAGGTGGCAAATGATAGTAAGGCTTTTAACCCACCAGGAAGTCACTGCTTGACTTCCTAAAAGCGATCGATTCTTTCTAGTGGCTCCAGCCGTTTGGAGAAGAGACGAGCTTGGAGAAGAGACGACTGAGAGGAGATAAGATAGAGGTCTATAAAATCATGAGTGGTGTAGAACTAATAAACAAGGAGCAGTTATATTTACCCTCTCAGCTAGTGCTAGTACTAGAACTAGGGGACACTCCATGAAACTCATGGGTGGCAAGTTTAAAACAAATAAAACAAAATATTTTTTCACTCAGCGTATAATTGGGTTGTGGAATCTACTGCCAGAGTCTGTGGTAAGGGCCAGTGCTATAGCTGAGTTTAAAAGAGGTTTGGACAAGTTTCTGGAAGATAGGTCCATAAGCAGCTATTAGCCAGACAGGATCAGGGAACATGACACGAGCTGGGGGGAAACAACAGGGAATGGACCCCCCATTGTGGCCTGTTGGGTGCTTCTCCCAAGCCACTGTGATTGGCCACTGTCAGGCTAGGCCATTGGTCTGACCCAGTATGGCACTTCTTATTTTCTTAACCACCCCCAGATCCTTTTTCTGAGTGGTAACTCCTAGCTTAGTACCTAGCATCGTGTACGCGTAGTTTGGACTATTTTCCCCTACGTGCATCCCTTTGCACTTGTCCACATTAAATCTCTTTGCCATTTAGATGCCCAGGTACACAGTGTCATAAGATCCTGTTGCAGTTCCTCACAGTTAGAAATGGGATGAAATTTAATAGTGCAAAGAGTAATGTTATGGCTGCTTTCACATGAGATACTAATTGCAGGATTGTTATTTTGTTCCTTCAAGTTAACTGTACATGTGAGCACACTATTCTGCATTTTCCCTATGAGTTACACCTTGAGTGCTTGTGCATTACCGGGCTCTGAAATCCTACTCTTACAGTGACGGGTGTTATGGTTGCACAAAATTGGGAACATGGGAATATCTCTTGGTATTATCATCCTGCAATAGTTGTCCTGGAAACCAACAAACCAGCAAGATGGAGCCATGGTTCATTCCCAGCTAGTTAATGTCAGCCATCTTGTTAATTTCACCAAGATCTGCTGCTGTCTTGTTAATTTCACTCAGCTATGACATAGTCTTGTTAATTTCAAGCTGTTGCTGACTTGTGAATTTCAACCCTGTTCTGAGGTCAGTTGGGCAGCAGATGCAGGGTGGAAGGGGGAGGATGAAAATTATGCAAAATGTGTGCTCATGAGAATGGTAGATCCTATGATTATGTAAAAACATGCAAAGAAAAATATTGTAGGAGATGTGTCTCATGAGTGGGGTGCCCAGAAAATAAATCATGTGATTTGAAGATTGTGGGAAGATTGTGGGAATAAGAAAATCATGGGAGATGTCTTCTCATGTGAAAGCAGCCTGTGTATTTGGAGATTAATAAGCATTTTAGTTACCGGATAGGAACTTGTTAGTTGGAAACGGAGCAGGAGAACGACTTGGGGTTTTTAGTTGACCGGGAAATGTCAATGTGATGCAGCTGCAAAAAAGCCAAATGGTATTATCCTGGGATATATTAGGCATGCTATCGCCAGTAGGGATAGAGAGGTATTGTTGCCTCTGTATAGGGCTCTGATCAGACCGCATACTGTGTTCAGTTCTGGTCACCAATGTTCAAGAAGGATGAACTTAAAGTTGGAATAAGTGCAACAAAAGCTACCAGGGTGATCAGAGGAATGGTGAATTTATGAGATGAGGCTGAAAGAGCTTGACTTATTTAGCCTGTTGAAAAGAAGGCTGAGAGGTGATCTGATCACATTGTACAAATACATCAAGGGAGTTAATACAATGGAAGGGGAAGATTTGTTCAAACTAAAGGTGATCCAACTCATCTTGTTGGATGAGTGTGGATACAAGAACTAATGGATACATGCTGGTTATAAATAAATTTAGGCTGGAAATTACAAGGTTTTTAACTTTCACAGCAATGGACTACTGGAAAAAGCTCCCAAAGGCAGTTGTGGGAGCAAAGAATCTGAACAATAGAGTTTTAAAATAGAGTTGGACAAATTTATGACACACACAACTTGTGAGACATGTTCTATTTGATGCTACAGGGGGAAATCTACCCTCTCCCGCCAAGAATTTTCCCACCCTTTCTTCCTGACGCATCAAAGTTTTCTCAACTGGTGGTGGGGCTGATGGTGTATTCTGAAGCCTGTGTAAATAAAGAACATAAGTATTGCCATACTGGGTCAGACCAATGGTCCATCAAACCCAGCATCCTGTCTCCAACAGTGGCCATTCTCTGTCTCTTGGGAGACGTACCCAACATGTCACAATGGACAATCCATTCCCTGTTGTTCCAGCCCCCAACAGTAAGAGGTTACATCCCTAAAACCTACTTGGCTAATAGTTATTAATGGACTTATTCAGGAGCTTATCCAATCCCCTTTTAAAACTAGCTATACTACCAACCTTGATCACTTCCGCTGGCAGTAAATTCCACAAGTTAATTGTGTGCCGAGTGAAAAAAACTGCCAGTTAATTTCATGGAGTGTCCCCTTATTCCAAGTACTGTTATAGGGGGTAAATAACTGCCCCTATTTACGTGTTTCACACAACGCATGACTTTATAAACTTCTATCATATCCCCTTGCAATTGTTTCTTCTCCAAGCTGAAGAGCCCCAACCTATCAAGCCTCTCTTCATACGGGAGTCTGAATCATTTTTGATCAAATGTTCAAATACCCTTGATCATTTTTGTTGCCCTCTTCTGTACCTTTTCTAGTTCTACTATGTCTTTTTTAAAATGGGGTGGACCAGAACTGCACATAATACTCCAGGTGTGGTCTTACCATTGATTTGTATGGAGGAGACATTATGATATTTTCAGTTTTATTCTCTATCCCTTTCCCTGGTGCAGTACAGAGAGTATCAGGTATGTGTTGTATGATCCATTTGTGTACAGAATGAAAAGGAATGGCAAGCAAAAGTACACTCATACTTTATCTACATATGAATACTACAATGTCTTCAAGCCACTATCCCTACAGTATGAAAAAAAAATACACTGCCATATAATGTAATTATATGGTAGGATGATACCCCACTGTATTTATGATGATACCCCACTGTATTTATGATGATACCCCACTGTACATACAGGATGATACCCCACTGTATTTATCATGTAATTATATGGCAAATAATATAATTGGTGGTGGGACCTGCACATGGGCTCGGGGTTTAACTGATCTCCATGTTATTTCAATGTTTATGTAAGACCTGCCTGTTCCGCCAGGCCTTTGGTGAGGGGTGGGTTGGGGGGGAGTTTCTCCCCCCCCCCCATAATATATGTGGAAATTTTAACTGTTTTAATTGTTTCATTGTTTTATATTTGTTGTTCGCCGCCCCGGGCTGCCCTGTGGGCAGGAGGGGCGGGATAAAAATGTTTATATAAATAAATAAAAATAAATATTTGGGGTTGGGAAGGAATTTTCCCTTGTGGCAGATGGCATCCAACTCTGTGGGTTTTTGCCTTCCCCTGCAGCTTGGATGTGGCTCACCCGTTTGAGACATCAGGACCTTTCTTTTTCTGAAATTGTTCCCTCTTATTTTGGCATCAGTGTGCTCTGGTTGGTCCTGGTCTCTACTTATGGCAGATTTTTTAGTAGTTGTTTTCTTGTTGGATTAATTTTTCTGTGCAGATGGTTGTGGTATGCTGAATCCTGCGGTGGTGCAGAGGGTTGGACTATATGACTTTTGAGGTACCTTCCAGCTCTGGGACTCTGCCATTCATTGTAGTAATTGTTCGTCTCAGAGGACAGTTGTGACACATCAGGTAGTTTCATTCTCCAACTTTTAGATGGAGCAGGCGACAGCAGCAACTTCTTCCTACAGCAAGAGTAGGGAACCTTTTTTTTGTCTGGAGGTCACATTGGCAATTTAAAAATGGTCCAGGGGCCATGTAAAAACCTCTCTCAATAATTTTGTTCAGTCTTTCTCTAGACTAAGCAAGCATTTTCATTTTGGCTCAGATAGGACAAAATACCATATTTCAGCTTATGCTATTTTCAACTGAAAGCATGACCATTAAATTTAACTTTTGCCTTCAAAGACTTGACTATTTAAATCATTCCCAGTCAAATCAATGCAGCTAAAACAATTCTGTTTCAGTAAGTTCCATTTTTACTTACGTAATTAATACCATTCACCGTTAACATTCAAGTGGAGTGAAATAAGTGTATTAATTCTTCAAGCCAACGAACTCCAATGCCAAAGTTTTCCAAAGGAGAACTAGCCTTTCTTCTTTTTAGTGCTACTACTTATATTCTAGGACTATTTATTAATAAATGACATAAACCCCCAACATTCTAATGTTTGGATGACATGCTCCAGGGAGATGGCTTTTTCCTTGACTTGTTGCAGGTGTCACTGGCCACGGAGGAGATGAGGTGGATGAACTTGGTGCAGCAATTCACGAGCTCCCAGAGCTAGCGCAAGCACCAGACTGTGGCTCACATGTGGTACAATCACGAACTTACTGTTTAGGGTGACAGCAGTTTAAGGGGGGGGGGGGGGGGAAGAGGAGGAGGGGCAGGTCCCTGCATTGTAGTCTGAGCTGGAGATGAGAAGCACTTCTCACCCACGTTCATGGTTCCCTCAGCTGTTGCTACCTTTGCAACATCCCTCAGGCACTACTGCCAGGGTCTTGGGCCATCCTTGCTGGGGCTGGTATGAAGTTTCCCTTAGTTCAGTGCACCTGCCAAACGCTGTGCTCTTGCTGCCCAATGCAGTACATGCTACTCCACGCTGGCAAGACTCATGCCTCCTGTGTGGCCTGCCACACTTCCTCTTGGCTCGCTCCAGTGTGGTCCAACTGAAAAGATTGTGTGCCAGGCAATAAAGATTGCAAGTCAAATTGAACGGGAGCCAGGAGGAAGTGTGGTGGGCCAGACAGAAGCGGACCATGGACCGGAGGTTTCTCACCTCTGTCCCACAGAAAAGAGGGACAAGACGGCAGAGAGGTGCTTGCAGAATTCTACTGCTGATTCCTCAGAGCAACAAAATGAAAAGGCAACATCCACCACTGGAGAGACTGCCGTGTTACCATGTAGATGTTACTGACTGTGTAGAGTTCTTGATGGAGTAAGTGAACATTAGTAAAGATAGTGTACTTGACTGTATGTACAAAGGGACTGTTTGTAAATATGTTTAAACATTGAGAGTTATTTTCTTGGAAAGAGAATATGATAGCAATATATGCTGTACCTTTAAGATCTCTTAGAGACAATATAGTGTTACAGAGAACACGATTGGGGGCAGGTCTTTGTGAGCTGGGACTACAAACTAGAGACCCAATGCTCACTCTTTCTGAACAAGTGGAGAGTGGAACTCCCTTTCCTTTGAGGTCTGTCAGAGACTCGGAGCACGGGCCTGAGCGTATTTTGGAGGCAATGTCAGAACTTTCCTCCTTTTGTCCAAGTGTTTGACAGGTGGGATAGGGGTTGGATTGGGTGGGTTTAAGGGATTTTAATGTATTTTTATGTGCTTATGTTGTGAACCACTCTGAGCCTTAGGGGAAGGGCAAGTATAAATTTAAATGAATAAAGCCCACATCTGCAATAAAGCCTTATTTCTTAAACCTTGACTGTTGTCTCCTTCATCAGAAACTACAGATGGAAACTATCCCTTTGACTTCAGTGTGGTAGAATTTCAAACTTTGGCCACAATCCTGAAATTACTAATGAGTTCATAATGTCCCATTGAAGTGAATGGACTGCTTACAAACTTGTAATCACTCAGTTTGAGGATTATGTTCTTAGATGTTAGCATGGCCCAGGGCAAAGATAAAATGCGGGGCCCCTGTAACCCTGCTACTCCCTTCTCTGTGGCCCCCCCTCCTCAGAGGCACTCTTCGAGGGGTCTTAAAGGTAGATGTGTTTGGGGCTGCTGGCTAGGGGTGGGGCCCCTGCACCCTGCCCTGGTGAAAACAGGGGTCACTGCAGGGCACCTGGAAATAGAGAAAATAGCAAAGCCTGGGTGGTTGCCCCAGGTCACCCTGGACCCGGGTCAGCCTTGTACCATAAGGGATCTGTATGGCTGAAAAGGAAGCTATTACTTTCATATAAAACTTGTTTTTTAAAAATCCTAGTCACTGTTTAAGCAAAGTTGTTCTGTTTCTGAATGTCTGTTAAAATGAGAACAAACTGTTTTATGATAGTATAGAAAGTTCCTTTTTGTAGCATTATAAAATTCATTTATAGAGTCTGTAGAGTGCCTTATTAGCACATTATATTCCACACTGTACATACTAAATACTTCTTATATGTAGAACTTGCCTGCATTTCCTCTGGGTATAACGAATTTGTTGAATCTTCTACATCTAAAACTGACAGCTTGGTGTAACAAGTGGCCCAGTAAATTTCTTTCAGATTACCTTGGAATAGAAAGGAAGGAAAGGTTTTGGAATTTAGTTAATAGACCTATGCAGTATGTTCTTGGTCCCCCCCTCCCCCCCCCTACAAAAGCACTAGGAAAGATGGAAATAATTTGTTTTCATTTTGAACTGCACATTTTGAACTGATAAACATAATGGAATAAAGAAATTCAGCTGATTAATGAACCATCTGTTGTGAATGGGTTGCATTAAAACAAATCGATTTCCATATACTGTTTTCAAGTGTATATTGATGCCATTCTCATCAGATACAATTATACTAAATACACAAGTTCTTTGATTTTATTTGTAGAACTCCGGAGTACAACTGAGAGAGGTTACCTACAAAAATTGGTAGTGCATCAAATTTTCAGTACCCAAATGGACCTGGTAACAATTGGGTGCCATGCGGTACCCGATTCCAACTGAATTGGGTACCCAGTGTCCCAGAATGTCTACTTTTGGTACTGAGTTTTCAACATTTTTGTTGAACATTTTTCAGCAGCTTCCAGTCACAGAAACGACTAATTTAATTTTATTTAACCTATCGAAACTGGAAGGAATGGAACACTATCTCCTGGCTTATTTAAAGTATAAGCTTAAAGGTGCTCTTTGTAGGTTACTCATAGAGCATATGCCATCAGCCATTGTGGAGGGCAGGAGACATCAAATACCTAAAGACCAAAGACTTTGCCTCGGTTGTCTGAGAACTGAGACTTTTCTTGAGGCTTTATTAGAGATAATTAAATATTTGTTAAATTGTGATCTGGCTCCTACAACAAAAAAAGACACTCTTATTATTACTAAACTGACCTCATTTGCTTACCTATCTGAGGAACATAGGCGACAATATCTGATGATGTAGCTTTCTGGTTTTATAGATGTATATATTTTACTCTTGTTCTGTTTGATCTTAATACTGTTTGTTATGTTTGTTTTTTGTTGGCTATGGCGAAAGCTGGTGCCAGTAATAATGAACTGAACTGAACTAATTTTTTTTATTTTTTTTTTTATTTTTCAATTTTTCTTCTCAAAAAACTTACGTATGGGTTTTCTATCCCAGAAAATCCAATTTCTGGTCCTGGGAAACTACTTTCAGTAACTTTTTAAAAAAAACGTTTATGCCAGTTTTTGTTTTTTCCAACTCAATATACCAATTGGGAATTAATAAACTGAAAAATCGGTACTGGAACGGGTACCTGATTGGTACATTGGGTACCTGATGTGGTACCCGAGAAAGTGAGCATTGTCTACAGGTACTAAATTTAGTTCCTGTTTCAGCTCTACTCTTGCGTATAAGCAGTTGTTAGTGTTCAGTATATCTGTTTGTTACTTCTTGGGTTGTTGGAGTAACACTTAATTTCACTTTGCATTTTCAGTTGGATAGTATCAATGCCACTATCTTATTTTAATTTGCTAGTGTTTATTTGCTAGAGTATTGAGCCTCAGAAATGTAAAAGTAACACGTTTGAAAAGTGTGCATATTATCACATACTTCAATTGTAGTTTGAATTTTTTCAAAGTAAGGCAGATAAAGTTCGATCAACTGAATACCTTGAGGGGTAACTGGAGTAAGAAAAGCTACATGCTTAGGCTGTTTATAGAATCCAAATTTCCCTTTGGTTTGATTTTATTGTCTTCTGATTCTGACATGATGCCCTTTTTAAAAATCTACTCATTATCTCTGAAGTTTTTTGTGAATTTGCCCCCTAATTCATAATGGCCACCATCTGCCATTATTTTTGGTGCTGTTGGAGTTACAGGCTGACCCAAGTACTGTCCCCAGCTTGAGGGCTGCCGTCTCCCATTGTTTTTGGTGGAACTAGAAACAACAGTGTCTGAGGGAATATAGTTGGCTGCTAGCTGGCACCCCTATGGTTTGGGAAACAGATAGGGCTCCTTAGCAGAAGTATAGGGTCCTTTGAGCCAGTTCAGTCCAGCCCCACCATTGAGTCTTAATGCATGCACAAGCTACTCTTCTGGAATGTCTCAAGTTGTTGGCTGTTGTGGCTCCACATCTCCCTCGCACCATGATGCACACATGCAGCAATGAGGAGGCTATGAAAGTGGTGGGGCTACGCAACCATCAGTTCCTTTGAAGCACATCAGCAATTGCACTGTTTGGAACATCTTCTCATTGAATGACAACTTCAGGGTGGCAACAAGGGGTCATTGAGGTCCCAAAGACCTAGAGTCCACTTTCTTCACAGACACTTCTTCACACTGGGTCATCCTCTGTCTGCCATTAGCCTTGGCAACACCAAGCATGATACTCATACACTCTACCTGCTGTGGGTGCGCTAGTGGGTTTGGACCAGAGTCACCGTTGTTTGGCACCAGGTCTCAGTTCCTAGCACTGACTCCTATGCCAGATCTGAAAGTTCAGCAATCACAATGAATCTGTTGTTGATTTGGGTGTAAGAAAGTCACCAAAACTTGAATTAAAAAGGGAAACTAGCAGGTCTAAATCCTTGCAGGCTTGTATAGGAAAGCCACTGTCTATAACTTTCCGTGTCTTGGAACATGTCAGAACAAATCAATCATAATATACTTAATGCCTGTAATTTTGCCACTAATTCTTCAGTGGCCACTAGGATTACTGTTTGTTACAACTGAAATTGTTGCAAAGCTGCCAACCTCACTTTCTTTGAGCAATTTTCCTAGGTTCTCCTGAGTCCTGGTACAGCAATGCCCCCTGGTTTTCCCATGTTGTCGGCGCACCCCCCCCCCAAGGAAGACACGGCACCATAAGTGGATTTAAAATGGCCGCACTCTTTATTCAGATTAAAAGAATTCTGATATCCAAATCGTAATGGTGGGGGCAATTCGCTCCAGCACCCATAAATAACATAACTCTAACTCGGGGATTAGCCCGATATCCCATCGGGTGCCAATCCCTCTTAACTTTAAACGTCTCCCCTTCCTGCTACAAAGATCATGGGAAGGGGACAAGAGCCCATGTGGGCCTGGGAAGGAGGATAGTGCCCTCAAGCTGGGGACAGTACATGTCTCTACGGCCTTCACGGTCACTTCTCCAAGGGGTTGACTCCACCGCTTGCCATACCCTGCTATTGCATCTGGGCTCCCCTCATCTCTTATGGAGATGCCCAATCAAATATCTACCCTACCTAACTTTGGTGCTGGACCCCTGCCACATAGGGACTGCCAAGACTCCTTGGACAGGCCCGACCCCCCCACCTATACCAACCCTACCAGAACCTCTCTCAACTTTTCCCTTAACGCCGCTAAGTACCATTCGTTCCCTGTGGGGGACAAATGGACTCCATCAGCTCTATACAGATCTACCCTCCTATGTGTGATGGCTCGATGCAGAATCGCTACTCCTCCCACCAGTCTCAGCCATCTTCCTATCTCCCTATTTACCATTTTCCTGGTTTTGTCAATCTTACGTGGTGTCACACCTTGCCCCCATGATATCCTCTCCACCCACTCATTCCATAAAATGGTCACCCCTGGAAACATGTCCTTGATTGCCCAAATGTCCTTTCTTATGTCCTTCAACATTTGGATCCCCTTTTCCTTCACTAAATCGTTCTCCCCGAGATGAATTACTAATATGTCCGGCCTAGACTTCACCTCCCAAGTCAGTGTGGGAATCAACTGCCTCCAATGCATTCCTCCACGGCCCATCCACTTGATCTGTGTGTAAGCTGACAAGCCTAGTTGGGTTCCCCAGTGCGAGTTCTCTGCCACCTTGCTGGCCCATCAAACCAGGCTATGACCCACGATCCAGACCTTGTGTTTTTTCTGGCACCTAGGACCTGAGGAAACAAAATTCATCATTTATGTTACATAGGCAGTGGGGACCTGACATATGCCCTGCTATGCCACCTGCCTATGGCCTGAACGTCTTGGCCTCTCAGACCTGCTGCCGCGGCAAAACTGGCCGCCCCTATCTGAAATGAATGGGTCCCAAACAGCCCTGCTGGTAGACCAATGGCTGTCAGGGAGGCCCGCATAACGGACGTCAAGTGATATCTCGTAAGAGGGTTGCCATCCCCGTGCTGAAACAGTGCAACAGAGACGGTGGGCCTCACAGCCAAGTAGCGTGACAGGACCTGGATGGGGCAAAGCTCCACATTCCCTGCTTGGGCTAAACACACAGTGACTCCTCTTCCCCGTTGATCGGTCTTGCAACGTCGCAGGTGTAAGGCTACTCCGTGTTGCCTGATCTCAACATCTTCTATGGCAAGAGCCCTATTGGTCCTATCCCTGGCGGAATCTGCCAGCAACTCACTTACCCTGAAGGCGCCAAAAAAAGTCATTGTGAAGGCGGCTGTAAACAGCCTGATTTCCAGGTCTGATGAACAGATGCGGGGCAAAGTCCCGCACATGTTCACCAACAATTGTGGTGTAATGGGCGGCCTAGCATCTTGTGAAGTACCCCGCTTCCTAGTCCATGATTCCAACATGTGCTGTGCGAAAAACCCATGGTTGGGCGAGGGGTAGCCTGCTAATTGGCTCACAAAGACTACTGCCGCCAGCTTGACACTAATAGTGCCCACTGCCGCACTGTTGCCTAGTGACTAGCATGAATGGAAGGACCTGCTGTTCCGGAATAGGGAAACCCATATGCCAACCCTGAGATAAACAAAAGCCCTGGAATTCGTTGAAGGCCCTTTGGTACATGGCCCTGGTGCGTGGTGCCAAGGATCCCTGGATGGTGTTACAGAGGTCTACGATCCAAGGTTCCATGCCCACTGTGGTAAGGACTCCAGGTTCTGCCTGGCTCCAGGTGCAAGCGAGTGAAACCGCTCCATCTGGAAGCGAGATATGGCATCAACCACCCCGTTATCAACCCCAGGCACATGCCGAGCCTTGAATAGGATGTTGTTGCATAGGCACACCAACACAAACCACCTAATTAGCCCCATGACCCGCGGCGATTGGGGCGATTGGGAGTTAATTATATGGACTATGGCTTGGTTATCGCACCAGAAGATCACTGTGTGATTAGAGAACCCCCCTGTCCACAGGTGGACAGCTAGCACTATCGGGAAGAGCTCTAAAAATGTCAAGTCCCTGGTCACCCCCTGTTCCACCCATTCAGGTGGCCAAGGGGCCCAGCACCACCTGTCCCTGAAAATCAAGCTGAACCCCATCCCCCCCAGCTGCATCTGAGTGGACCTGTAGCTCTGCTTCTACCAAAAGTTCCTCCCTCCACAGCGCCACTCCATTGAAATTCACCAGGAACGATGACCAGACAGCTAGATCGTCCTTCATCTCCCGGGTAACCCGTATATGGTAATGGGGCTGTGGCAGGCTGGCTAACCTAGCATACAGTCAGGATAGAAAAGCTCTGCCCGGGGCCACCACCCTGCATGCAAAGTTCAGGCTCCCAATTAAGGACTGGAGCTGTCTCACCGTGACCTTGCGGGCCAACCTACAGCCGGCAATTTTTGATCATAAATCATCCAATTTGTCACCTGGTAGCGGGAGAGCCCATCAGTCGTATCAAGCTTGATCCCCAAATACTGCAGGGAGGTGGCCGGGCCGACCGATTTCTCGGGTGCCAGTGGGATGCCCAAATCATCCGCCAATTCCTGGAAGGATTCCATTAATTCCCTACACTCGTTGGTCCCAGCGCCGCCGATGAAGAGGAAGTCATCCAAATATTTAGTGACCTCCCCTCCACCTGCACGTCGCTGGATCAGCCATTCTATAAGCGTACTAAAACGCTCAAAGGCCGAGCAGGAAATTGAGCAGCCCATTGGCATTGACTTATCAAAATAAAACTGCCCTTGAAATGAAAGCCCCAGTAGATGAAAACTATCTGGGTGCACCGGTAGCAAACAGAAAATGAACTTTACGTCGCACTTTGCCAGAAGTGCCCCCGGCCTTTTGTGCTTCACCAGTCCCACAGCTGTGTCAAACGAAGTGTACTTCACCGTAGCCAATTCCTTGGGGATGGCATCGTTAACCGACCTCCCCTTTGGGTATGACAAATGATGAATCATACAGAACTCGCCTGGTGCTTTTTTGGGAACTACTCCCAATGGGGAGACTACCAAGTCAGGAAATGGTGGTAAACTGAAAGGGTCAGCTAGCCTACCCTCGGCACATTCTTTCTCTATCTTCATTCTTACTACCTCCTCCAGGTCAATCACTGACTTCAAATTAGGAGTGGATCTATGTGGCTGGACTCCTTCTGCTGGAATGCAAAATCCCTCCCTGAACCCCCTGATAACGTAGTCTACCTCCGCCTTATCCGGATAGGATTCAAGGGCCGCCACTAGCTGCTCGAACCTAATTGGAGTTGGGGCCCTTTGCATGAGCCATCTGACCCGTTGCCCCTGCCCTCCCTTTCCTGATGCTCCTGCAGGGGGCCTGCCTTTATTGCTCTGCTTGGCCCTGGGGCACACTGCGGCATTATGCAAACTGGCACAGTTGGGGCATGAGTGCTTAAATCTACACATTGCATGGGAACATTTCCCCGTGCATTTGAACTCAAAGCACTGATTTGATTGGCCCACCTGAGGCCGCTTGCCATCGCCACGAAAAAGGTCATTGGCCGGTGCCACTCCGCCTTTCGCCAACAAGTGGCCACTGTGCGACCTGGGGGCTCTAGCTGAGTCCACCATACAATCCAACCACAGGTCGGGTGCATGAGTGTCCCAGCACATGCCCGGGGTAAATGCCGCCCGATGCCGGAACTCCTCATCATATCGGAGCCAGGCCCCCGGTGGTCCCGACTCGTATGCCCTGCGGCCTATGTCTCTGTACTTGAGAAGCTCAGGGGCCCTGCCCTGATATTCCTGGATCATCACCCCTTGATAAATTGTGAAGGCTGCTGTCCAGTTGGTCCAGTTCCTGTCAGCCTTTGGGCGCTTAAAGCGCTCCTTCTCTTTCTTATCCTCTGCATCTGCCGGGTCTACCAGTGGGTCCCGAAACAGGAGGGCAAATAAGTCTATAAACTCCCCCCTTCAAATCTTCTCCCGGGTGGCTGGCAGCAAGTGAACCCTGAGAGGTGCTGACACTGCTGCATATCCAACCCCAGGGAACATATACTGCCCCATCACGGGATGTTGAAGGTATTTGGGGGTCCCCTGAACCCCCTTCCCCCCACACCTGAAGTGCCTGTCCCATTTGCAGGGGTGCTAAACCTGTGCCCGCGGCCTGCCCCCCTGCCCCAGGCAGTGCCGGGTGGCAAGCCGGTACCCAGGTGCCATTCCACCATACTAATTGGGTGGTTGCCTCCCTTGTTCCTCCAGCCCCACCCCCTACTGGTCCCGCCTGTTGCCCTTGGGCCATGCCGGGTTGATGTGACATCCACGCTGTGACTGGCAGACCACTGGGAGGGTTCAGTCCCCACCACCCCGGCGGGTTCACTCCCCACCCTGGTAAGGGGCATGCCCAACCCATCAGGGCCGCAGCTACAGCGGCGGATGGACTTCCTACCATACCCCCGGCTGTCCCGGCTGTCGGTGCCGCTGCTCTGGACCCACCACTGCCTCGTCGGTCTGCCATGGCAGAGGTGGCCTGCTCCAGTGCTGCCACCCGCTGTCGCAGTTCGTCGTCGTTGCTGGTGTTCTGCTGCACTCCTGTCCCCTGGCTCTGTTGTCTCTGCTCCCTGTTTCCAAGAGATGGGGGGAGGAAGGGGGGCAGAGCCTGCCCCCAGGCCTACCCCGACACCTGGCCCCCCTGGTACTATCGGCAGGGGCACTCCTGCCATTAAACCGCCTCCCCCTGCCACCGGCTGCCACTGAGGGGCCCAGTGCCCTTGCTGACTGTGCCATGGGTTACCCTGCACCCTGGGGACTATCTGTTCTGCCCCACCAACTCCCAGGCCTCCCTCTGCCAGCGGCTGCCACTGTGGCATGGACTGCCCTTGCTGACTAGGCCATGGGTTGCAGTAAGCCGAGGTGACCGCCTGCCCCACCGCACTATTCCCAGCATAACCCGGCCCTTCTGAGCCATCTGTGGGTTCTGGATGGGCTTGTGCCAGCATGGCCAACTCCCCTTGGGGGTCCACCCGCGCTCGCCTTGGTGCTGGGGGGTCCTCGATATACCGCACAGGCGACTTTGTCCTACGGCTGCCCCTGCGTAGTGGTGGGGGGGAAGAGGCCAGAGGGCCCTCCTGACCCCCCTTGCCCAAGACCATCCACCCCTGAACGACCTCCACTCGCTCCCCCCATAATGCGCAAGAGAGCCTCACAGCCCTCCAATCGCTCTCGCAGTGAGGTCTCCCCTCTGAGAGGGAGCTGATCACTTGCCTCCCCTTCCTCCACAGCCTGCACTCCCCCAGGCTGGTGCTGTGTGGCAGATAGCCCCCCCCTTCATTGCCACAGACTGTTAACCCCTGGGCTGCTGCTTCCTCTCCTCGTGGCCCACTCTGAAGGGCCTGATCCATCTCACCCTCTCCTGGGGGGGTCATTGACCACTCCTTTGCCCCCCTTGAGGCCTCCCCTTTCTTTTTCTTGCCCCCATGGTCTTGCTCCTAACAGACCCCAGCAGCGGGCTCTAACTCCTGCCAACGGGGGATGGGGTGGGTGTACATCCCCCTCTCACTACTCCCCGCCGCCGCTCTGCCACCTGAATTCGGGCCTCTGCCCTGCACGGATCTCCGCCCGCTGCTGCCTGTCTTGCCGCCGCCTCTGCTCTGAGGAGACGCACGGCTGGCTTCAGTTTTTCTTCACCGCCCCTTTTGGGTGGTGATCCAATCAGGCGCCTGATCGGCGCTTCTCCCGGCGAGAGTTGCCTGGCAACCCTGGCCGGGTCAGTCTTCTTTCCCACTATGCGGGCTTTTTCTCTCCACCCCCTCCCCTTCTGCAGGGTCAGATACTCCTGCGGGGAGGGGGGGGGCACAATCGGGCCACAGTGAGAGGAGTGAGAGGGGATTAGGCACCCCTCAGCATCCCACACACACCCCATCAACCATCCAGGTCATGCCCCCCTCTTCCCGCTGGGAGAGTGGCGCGACAAATTGCCTTTTCAGGCAGGGTGCCTGCAAAGGAGCAATTTGCATAAATGTGGAATGGCTACTGACTGGATAAATCCAGGTCTGTGGCTGCAGAAAAATGTGAATTAGAGTCACGGACCAGGGTTTGGGTCCATGCAGAGCCAATTGTATGTGTGGAACCAATGTTACCCATGGCTGGAGCAGACCACCTGTATATTAGAATGTAGATAATTCAGGGGGAATGAGTTGTTTCTTATGGTCATAAAGCTAAGTAAGTGAAATAATAAATTGGTGTTACTTCATATGATAAAATAGGGCACTGCAACTTTTGTTTTATTGGTGGTATTTACCATCTGTTTTTGTTTGTTAGCAGTTGTATGCATAATTGTCTTTAGTATTACCTATGAACTCTTAAGTTATCAAGGCTAAAAAATGAGACCTGCAATACCAGTTATGTTTTTGTTGGAAGAAGTTTTATTTTGCATTGCCCCTTGCATTGTTCCATTTGACTCATACTTATGTGTGTATAATTCTTGTTGAAATACTCAAGAGCTCTGATTTTTCTGGAGTTCAAAGAGAACAGGATTTTTTTTCCACATAAGAACTAGGTAGGTAGGCCAAGCAATTGTTTGTGTGTTTAACAACTGCACATTTCTAAACCCTTGAGTGCTGCTATACAATATTAATTTTTCATTTTATCTTGATAATCTAAAAGGGGGACACTAGAATGACCGCTTCACATACCAAATTGTGTTTTTGATGATGTGCAGATCTGACAAAGTTGCACACCACGTCTATAACACAGAACACAGATGTGTACAAAAGAGGAAACAAGCATGTGTCTGGATATTACTATTTATTATTTACTATTTGCATAGAGGCTGGCACCAAACCAGCATAGAGACAGTTTCCTGCCCCAGACAGTCTTACAATCTAGGATGGATAATGGGAAGTGGAAATGAGAACATAGACATAAGGACAGAGAGGGATATATTCATGAAACTAAGAAGTTGTTGGTGCATGCGTAGAGTGTAGTTACCAGGGGGGAAGGCAATCCTGAATGATAGGACAGTAGAAGGAGAAACAGTGAGCCGTCATTATTACTAGGGATGGGAATTTCGGTTTCGGATAAAACCGAAAGTACCTGAAAAGGGCCATTTTGGATTAATCTGAAATGTTGGTTCTTTTTCAGTTTCAGTACTATCGGATCTTTTGCATTGATTTTTGTACCGTATTTTTAACACTGTGGTTTGTCCCCCATTGAAAAACCACAATGTTAAAAATCCAGTACAAAAATCAATGCAAAAGATCTGATAGTACCAAAACCAAAAATGAACCAAAATCGAAATTGACCGAAACCAAAATTTTGCCCAGAGTCCCATCCCTAATTATGTAACCTTATGTAGTCTGAAGAAGAAATGTTTTCACCTCAATCAATAAAGATGCTTGTGAAGCACTGTAGAATTTTAACCCAGGTTATACACGACTCTTCTGAACTCATTTCTACAGCACATTCCACCATGTCAAAATCCTCCACGGAATCCTTCAGTAATAATTGCGTAACAAACTAATTGCAGTAAATCGTTAGGCACTAGTTCAGTTTCTGCTTTTCTTGGCATATTGTCTGAATTTTTACCAAGGCTGATAAATCCCAGACAACCAAGCATTACTTTACAAGAATCTTTGCATTTATGCAAATTAATGATGTGGTTTATATACTGTACAATGGACAAGACTTTGGGGTGGCTTTAGTGCTACTGCTGTACACTCTTATGGCTTCTGATAGAGTAGTATCTTTTAAACTTGTAAAAAAAACAAACCTCTTCAGCATAGTTTCTAGTAGTTGATATTTGAGCATTTTTTATTCATAGATTTTTAGGCCAGAAGATACTGCGAATGATGATGCATAGCCAAGCTGTTGTGCCTTTCACTTTAATTTCCTTGTGAACATCGTAAAGCAGAGTACAGACAGAACAATGGGAGGAGCTCATTCCTGCAGGATCCATTGAGCTCCAGTAAAGAAAGGTGCCACAGAAGCATTATTATTATTATTATTATTAATAATTTATTTTTACAAAGAATAGAGGCTGTCTGCATGGGAAGGCATGCAGAGACAGCATCCGTGTTCAAATCCCTGGAAGAAAAGACTGTCCTAGGTGGTTATTTCCAGTATTACAGCTTCAAAAGGTGACAACACCCATTTGAATCTATGAATTAATATGAATAATGGGTTACTGCTTTTGCTCCTTGTTCACTTTGGAAAATTCATTTGTTTTATTGGGTTGGTGCTAATTTACTTGTTAATATTTGAGAGAGAGAGTATTTCATATATTTGCTAGTCAACTAAAACAGGGAAATCATAACAGAAGATCAGCCTGCCATTTTTAATAAATTGTGTGAACAGGGAGCGTTAGAAATGTTTTGTTTACCATGTTACTCAATAACAGCTTGTTCCATGTTAAACAAAGAGAGATGGATGTCATCTGCCACAGACCACCTGTCAGGCTGTTGGGTATTGCACGTTGTTTAGATGTGTTTTGCTTTAGGTAAGAATACTTCCTGGGAGTGTGTTACAAGATTAGTAGAACAAGCATATTTATTTATTGTCCTATTTTTAAAAGCTTCCTGTGTGCTTTCTAGAAATGTATTTAAACAATCAAACATCTATGATATTAGTAAAACCTTTTTAAAAATGAAGTCATGTTTTTAAATCAGGAGAACGTTGTGATAGAAAATTAACTCCATACTAGAATTCCTTTCACCAATACGTTATTCTGCTTACTATGACTTTACTGCTTACCTCCATACTCCAGCCCATGCACTTCGCTCCTCCTCTGTCCCTTCTCTCACCCTTCCATGCCTTCCCTGCTCCCCTAAGCGCCTTCGTCCCTTCTCACTTGCTGCCCCCCATGCCTGGAACTCCCTCCCTGTCCACATCCGCCTTGCCCCCTCCCTTCATACCTTCAAATCTCTCCTTAAAACTCACCTCTTTCGCTCTGCTCTGTCTGACTCTTTATCCTGCTGAGCCACTATTCCTATACCTACGATCGGTTTACCCTTATCCTTGCAACATGGACCTGCCTGCTGTCATTCTCATCGTAACCAAGCCAAGTACGTGCACTTGAGACCTCGCATCTTCATGAATGTTAGACCCCTTGTCTCTCCCTCTGTTCCCCTTCCTAAGTCTCTCCCCCAGCTCCTGTCTCTCAGATTGTAAGCCCTAGGGGCAGGGACCGTGTCTATTTTATTACTTTGTAAAGTGCCAGGTACACTGCTGGCGCTATATAAATGTTTCTTAATAATAATAATAATAATGACTTTTCATTTAACTACTTCTTAAAAATGAAAACTTTGATAGCTATCACCTTGCTAATTTACAAACCCTTGAACTCTCACAGATATTAGCCCTGAATCACAGCATTCACTAGTAGAGTGCTGAAATGAGGCTTACAGTTATTAACAATTACTAACCATTATTTTTTACACAATACATTGTTGTGTATACTATTACTATATATCTTCTTGAAACATTATCATAAAAAATAAAACTAAAGGACACTTATCACAGTAAACTTAGGGTGATTTCAGACGTGACGAATTCATGATTCACCACGCCTGAACCACACTCAAACGCAGCCCGCGTTTGCATTCACCACACTTCTGGACTCGAGAACGTGAGCGGATCCAGAGTGTGGTGAATGGCCACCACGGCAGGGGTGAACGAAACGTCTCATCTGTTCACTTACCCCTGCCGGTGTTGGAAGCCATTCACCCCCGAACACGGTGTCAGGAGTGGCCAAATTGGCTGCTCACTCTGCCCGTCCGGCGGGGAGGGCGTTGTGGAACGCAGGGGGTGGGACCATGCGACAGCATGCTGCGCCGCTCGGCCCCGCCCCCACCTCAATCCGTGGTGCGCCGACAGACGTTATGGCAGGCCCCATTCACCATGGGCCATGGTTCGCCGGTCCTCGCGGCCCGGGGTGAGGCGGCGCACGTCTGTTAGTGCGCCCCTTCACCCCGGGCTGTGGTCCGAACCACCCCACGGCCTGTGGTGAATGGCCGCGCTGTAACATCTGAAATCACCCTTAGAAAATACATTTGTGAGGTAGCCTTGTTTTTTTTGCTTGCTGACTTTTCTTCTTGTCTTTTCTTTTTTAAAAAAACCCTTTGTTTATAGCTTTACCCCAGTATCAATAATGGCATGCAGGATTTTTTGTTTTGTTTTTTGTTGCTTTAGTTAATCTAAGGGGCTGGGGACAAATGAGATAAAAACTAGTACTGGTTTGTCAGTTGAAATAGTGGTTTCCTTTGAAAAACATCTTTAGCAGTACTGGTGTTGGTGGTCCTATAGTTTCAGAACAGTGACCACCATCACCATGTTTTCCTAGTTTTCCTTTTTTCAAGCATGCTCCAGCACCACCACCATGCTTTTCCTAGTTGTCCCCTTATTCTAGAGTCCTTTCTATGTCACCAGCTTCCTGATTGGCTGCCCAACCAGATAAAAGGTCTCCCATCAGTCACAGAAAGCTGGGCAGAGCAGCACTCTTGCTGCCTGTCCACACCCCCGCCTTGCTCCTTGACTCCCAGCCTTGACTGATGCTCCTCTTGGCCCTGATCCTGACTCAACTCCTGGACCCAGTTCCTGTCATCTCCCCACATCCTGGATAATACCTCCCTTACATTTCCAAAGGGAAATCACTGCTTCCTAGAATTAGCCCTCAAAAGCTGTGTCTGGCATTCTTCTAAGTTAAAGTTGATGATATGAAATGGAATTGGGATTTGATAGGTTGAAGAGTCTCGGTTTAATATCTAAAAGCCAGAAAACTTAGTACAATAGGGACAAGGAGAGTGCATCCAACAAAAGAACAAGCAGCATAAGCCACAGTTATATTTGGCATACCCTGATCCTGACCCTGAATCTGCAAAGATCTACAACAAATTTTTAAATGTGTGTAAGCTTTCTTGGGATCATCACCGTATAAGGTAATTGAGGAAGATTCTCTCTCTGACTTGGGTTGCTTGCCCTTGTTAAGAAAGGAGCAGGGATTAACACAAGTTTAATTCATGTTAGTCTGGTCATGTAAACCCCACTGGGGACTTCAGCATTATTTTCCCCTTCCCCGTTAAATTAAATAATGCAAGACAGGGCTCAAAATCCAGCCCTGTCTTGTGTTACTGAATTTAACAGGGAAAGGAGAAAATGCTAAAACTCCAGTGCCCACAATCAGGGGTTTCACGTGACCGGCCCCGGCCCTTTATTAACATGGGCAAGCAGCCAATGTATTTGAACATCCTTAACACAGTTCAGCCCTCACTTTGGCTTCAGTCTCTAGGTATTACTTTATTTATAAAAAACAAGTGGAAGGTTTTTAGAAAAGGCGGTAGAAGTAGTTGGTGGCATGGAATAATCAGCCATTCTGAGCCAACATTGGGCATTTTTACACACACCTTAAAGTTCCGTACTTTTCAATCTTCTGGGTTTACAAGTTGACAAGTAAGTTCCGAATGCATTTTTCACACACACACTGCCCTGAGGCAGCTCCTGGATGCATTCTTCACACAAACACTGCCCTGAGGCAGCCTAAAGTAGCCACAGCTGTAGACGTGACAGTCTGCCATGGAAACCAAGTGACCACAGCTGCCTGGAGCAAAGCGGTTTACCAGGAGAACCTTTTACACACAAAAGTTCTGGGAGAAGTTCTGCGCAGAAGTTCAAAGATCTGAATGTTTAAGATCTGGGTGAGTGATTTTAGACACACAGAAAGTTCAGGATGTAACAGCAAACATTCAGGAGAAATGTGTGTAAAAACACCCATTATCATTACTTCTGAAAGCCAGAAATTTTGAACTAGAGGGGAGAAGATTGGGAGTATCGTTACATAGGGTGGAATCAAATGAGATGATAACCCACATTAGCTTTCACTGGGTGCGTTCCCTCATGACTGTCTATTAGGCGTCTGCCACGTGGTCTCTACAGAGCCGACATTCACGATGGAGTCCAGGGACAACGTGGGCCCAGTGTGCGGGCCAATTAGGACTAATGGACACCCACATGTCTACATCTCTTCAATTAGGTTTCCCCGCAGCTTCAGTGGCATCAAGGTCTGCCAGCACCATAGTCCCCCTTAGCAGGCCGGGCCAGCTGACGGATGGGAGTGGTAGCAATTTCCCTCCCCTATGGCCACCTCTCAGCTGAGAAGCATGCTAGAGATCTCCCTTCCCCCACAGTCTCCCTGCCCCATGACTGCCTCTCAGCTGAGAAGCAGGGAGGGAGATTGTGAGTGAGGGGGGGAAGGAGATCTCGAATGTTCTTCTCAGCTGAGAGATGACTGAAGGAGAGTGAGTCTGCAGGGAGGGAGATCTCTAGCGTGCCTCTCAGCTGAGAGGTTGCCGTGGGGAAGGAGGTCACTAGTGTCATTGGTGGGAGCTGCTGCAATCACATGATCTATTCCATAGTCAAAAAACCTTGGTTCACAAGAAGAGTTAAGGCTCTTCCAAATTCAGTCACACACTAAAAAACATGGAAATTGCAAGTTAAGGCTCCGACCTCAACTTCTGTACCATGTTAGCAATAAAGACATTGTACAATCTCACATATTGTGCTTACTTACAACTTAGGCTCCATGCACCCACACTTTTCCTTTGTCTTTCAGCCCCAATCCTCTTCCTCTCCAGGTTGGGGCAACACTGAAGCTGGGGACAGGAGGGCATGAGCTGGCCCCTCACCGAGAGAACTTAGTTGTGGCTCCCACCCCTTTTCTCCATCTAATCTTCTTGGTCCCAACCCTTTAACAGAGAACTCGGGACTCCTGGCTTCCAGCTTCTCCACCCCACTCTAATCCAGTAGGCTGCACTCCCTTCACAAGCAACTCAATAATCCTGGTTCCTAGCTTGTTTTCCTCTCCCCTGCTCAGCAATCAACCTTGTAACAGACAACCCAGAAGTCCTGGGTCCAAGTCGCCCCTCTGACCCTCTAGCCCCCACACCCCTCACAAAGAACTCAAATGCTCTGGGAGAAATACAATATTTATCTGTATGTGTCATATGGAACAGAAGTAAGGGTGTGTGTGGAATGACCAAAAAAACCCAACAACACAGGGAAGAAGTGGAATAACAGTGAGGGAGGTTATTGGAACTCAAAGGATAGGGTGTCAGCTATGGTAAATGGGTTAAACGATAGGGCTGTTCCCCCTGGTATCCCATCAATCTTCTGAATCAGTTATTTCACTCAGAACCTTGTTGTTGTATTTAATTCTAATTCCTCCTGTCATTCTACCCACTTACTTAATCCTGCACACTTTGTATTTTTCCCTATCATTCCAACCATTCCATTTACTGCATCTGATGCCTTCCTCATTGTTTCACTCCCTCTTGCCTTCCCCATGTATTCCCAAAGATACAGCTGTGTTTTATTTTACAATCACTTAATTGGATGTTGGAATGACAATAGTATTTATTTAAAAATTGGCATTGCTGTTGCCTCCATTCCTTCCAATGGCCAATCCATTTATTATTATTATTATTATTATTATTATTAACATTTATATAGTGCCAGCGATGTACCTGGTGCTTTACAAAAAATAAGATAGACATGGTCCCTCCCCAAGAGCTTAGAATCTGGAGACAGGGAAGGGAGAATAGAGGCAGTGACAAGGGGAGCGACATTCATGAGGATGCGAGAACTAAGGTACACTTTCTTGTTTTGGTTACAGTAAATTGGGAGTTTACAGATAACAGGTGGGGGATAATCCTGGGTGGGGATGATTAGCATGAGTAAAGAAGGGTGGAGGAGAAGAGGTAGGTTTTGAGGAGGGACTTAAAGGTGTGGAGGGTGGGGGCAAGGCAGACGAGTTTAGGGAGGGAGTTCCAGGCATGTGAGGCAGCAAGAGAGAAGGGACAAATGCGGTTGGGGGAACAGGAGAGGTGTGGGAGGGGATGGAAGAGGAGCAGAGTGCTCAAACAGGGGTTCGGAGGGAGATCAGGGCAGAGAGGTAGGGGGGACTGAGGTTGTGAAGGGCTTTGTGAGGACAAGGAGCTTGTGCAGAATACGCTCAGGAAGAGGGAGCCAGTGGAGAGAGGAGAGGCTGCACACGGTCAAAGTGACGTGCAAGGTGGATGATCCTGCCAGCAGAGTTTTGAACAGAGATGAGGGAAGAAAGGTAAGAGCGGGGAAGGCCAGCAAGGAGGAGGTTACAGTAGTCGAGGCGTGAGATGACTAGGGCATGGATGAGAGTTTTGGCAGAGGAGACAGACAGGAAAGGGCGGATCTTAGCAATGTCGTGGAGGGAGAAGTGGCAGGATTTGGCCACGGAGTCAATGTAGGGTTTGAAGGTAAGGTGTGAGTCGAAAATGAAGCCCAAGCTACGGGCTTGGGGGACAGGAAGAATGGAGGCCCTGTCAATGGCAATTGACAGGGAAGAGGGAGAGGAAGGATTGGGAGGGAAGATAAGGAGTTCAGTTTTCGCCATGTTCAGTTTGAGTTGGCGTTGAGACATCCAGGCGGAGATATCGGAGAGACAGTTGGTGAGACGA
>QEPC01006863.1:3076658-3108336 GCA_003113815.1 Sphenodon punctatus
CATCTTCATGAATGTTAGACCCCTTGTCTCTCCCTCTGTTCCCCTTCCTATGTCTCTCCCCCAGCTCCTGTCTCTCAGATTGTAAGCCCTAGGGGCAGGGATGGTGTCTATTTTATTACTTTGTAAAGTGCCAGGTACACTGCTGGAGCTATATAAATGTTTGTTGATGATAATAATAATAATAATAATATAGCAATATAGAGAGAGATTAAAAAAAATCAAGCCTCCCCCCACCCAAAAGTAGCCCCAAAATTCCAGCAACATCAGGTTGCATCAAAAAGAGGGCCCCTAGCCCAGGGGAAAGGTTATATTTTTACCCGTACCTTACCAGACCCTGGGCAGTCAAGGAGGCATGTGTAGGCTGCTTGTGGTTGTGGCTTACTCCCATGTTGTGCTCACTCAACCAGCCTCTGAACCTTGGTAGAACTCTAAGTCCCACCCCCTTTCCTCACCCACTGTGCTCCTGCCCACTCCCCTGGGTCCCCCCTCCCTGCCAGAATGCCCTGGACAACATTAATTACTACCCAAAATACACCTCAGACCCCTGCCTATTGACTGAGCGCCTCTTTGGAGCTCAACCAGGAAACCCTCCTACCTCGCCCCATTTGTCCCAGAGAGCATTGCTCCATGGGCCCTAATCAGTGGCATGCTTCCCCCTCCCTTGCCCTCTGCCCTCCCATGGCCCAGCAGAAGGCTGGGCTCTCCTCCTGAGATCATGCGGCTGCAATCTTGGCTTTCTGGATGCTGCTGGACTACATTTCCCAGCAGCCACAGAGAGGCAAGATGGCGCCTGCATTACTAAGCATATGCCAAAACCCCCGTCTGCCCTGAAACTTCTTGCTAGCAATGGAGCAGCATGAAGCAGCATGCTCGGAGAGTGAGTTTGTGGGGGGAAAGGGGCATGGGGGGGTGCTGCTCCCTCACCGTAGAGTACCGTCCACCCCGGAGCCCTCTATGAAACTAATTGACAGAAGATTTAAAACAAATAAAAGGAAGAACTTAGTCACTCAGCATACAACTAACTTGTAGAATTTGTTGCCAGAAGTTGTAACAGGTGTTAAGACTCATAGTGTAAGTAGGCTTAAAAAAAGGATTAGGTAAGTTCTTAGGTATAGGAGGGCCAATACAAGGTTTGTGCGTGTAAACTGCATGTGCGCTTGATGCGCATGCATACTAAGCGCACGCATGTGCACAAAATGTAGGATGAGTCCACACTGAATGCATGGTATCTGCGCACATCCTGCAATTGGTGTGCATCGTAGGTGTCAGCACAACCTTCATTTGAAGTGTGTGTGGACTTTGCATTGGGCCCTTGGTCCATGACTGGCTATTAATCAAGTTGATTGGAGGATGTAACCTTTGACTGTCAGGAGCTGGGAGTAAATAATAGGGACTGGATCGCTCAATGCAACCTGTTGTGTATGCCTCTGAAGCGATAGAAGGTGACCACTGTTGAAGACAGGATGTTGGGCTGGATGGACCATTGGTCTTATCCAGTATGGTACTTATCAGGGCATAAAATTTCAGATTGGACTTCAGGAGCAAAACCAAAATTCAGTTGCCAGAGTTTATCCTGATATTAAGCTGTTCTTGCCCCACTACACCCAGGCCTTGAACTTAGGGGCAGGCCCCCTAGGCCCGGGCCTTGGGTGGCATTTTCTGGGGGGCGGCAATCCTGGCACCGACTCTGCCCTGCTCCGTTTTTGTTTTTCTCCCTGCACAGCCGAGGCTGCTGTCCGTAGCCGAAGCCTGCTGCCTGGGTCCCCATCCCTCACCTGCCGTCTGCCTGCTAGCAGTGCTGCAGCAGCGGGACACCGGGACACCAATCGAACTGGGAGATAAAACTGTTTGTTTACAAACAACTCGTCCCCACATGAGTGATCAGGAGGTTGTTACCTTGTAAAGAAGGTTCTTCAAGATAGCTCCCAACATTTACACAACTGGGTTGTGCATGCTCACCCTATTCAAATAATAGACCACATGATGGTCTCTAACTCCTCTACTATAAAAAGCAGTCTCCCCCTCAGAATGACAGTTCCTTCCAACCCTTTCTAAGAATATAAGAAAAAAATTCCATGCAGGGCTGGAAGGATGGGTGTTGTGAGAATGTTTGGAGTCATCTCAAAGTACTTGTTTACAAGGCAGCAACCTTCTGTTCTTCTTCGAGTGGCTCCTCACATGCTCTTTTTACATGGCTCTGCCGGGTGGGGGGGCCGTGGGCATGCTGGTGCGTGGGCAGGGCGTGCATATGGCTGCACACGCATCCTCACTCACCCCCCGCTCATCTGCACCCATGGAGCAACCTCCATTTCCCCTGTTGCTCCGTGCGTGGGGGCAACCGGGGGGTGAGTGGGGATGTGTGTTAGGTAGGTGCGTGCACACACCCCCAGTCACTGCAGGCACGCGCTCTGTATCGTTCACATGGAGCTCCCCCACCCATGAACACGCAGCATGGGGTCAGGGCTTGGCTTGGGGGCAGCAGCCTGAGAAAGGCCTAGGGGTGCAAAATTCCTAAGTCCAGACCTGACTACACCCCTGAACCAGTTGCCAGCCTCAGTTTTCTGGGTGTAAATGGCTCCCAGGTGCCTGCAAATTTTGTGCCTTGGTACTTATTTCATACTTCATTTTCATTTCATACTTTATTTATATCCCGCCTCTTTCCAAGACTCGAGGCGGCAAACAACAATCAATAAACACGTTTTCTGGGGATCCTCTCCCACGCAGGGGACCCAGCATACATAATACCACAACTACATATACAATAAACACAGTCCCTCACACCAATTTCCTCTCTGACCATCCCTACAACCAGGCAATGGTCCCAACTACTAAATACCCTGCTCTCACCAGGGTATATGGCTGGCTCCACCCCTCTCTCACCGGAGGGAGCATATGGCTCCACCTTCCTCCTCACTACAACACCCACCCTTCCCTGTATTCCCCACAAAGACCCACTTGGTCCACACAATGGCCAAATGAACCAATACATTATAAACATAACTCAACATAACATGTTCTGGGTGTTCCACACAGGGGCCCAGAACAAACACTGCTAACATATTAAACAATTTAAACATACCCAACATTTCCAATAATCATATTTCTATACCTTAATCTACATACTCTTAGGATTTGCAGAGGTGTTACAGGGTAGGCTTTCAAGAACAAGATCTCATCAAAAGTCAAATTGAAATGAGTGTCAAAGTGCCATTTTGCTATTACTTATGGTTAGGGCTGCGAATTTGTCATGGAAATTTTCTTTAAAAGTCATGAGTTGGTCATGGCAGGAATGAGAAAGTTGTGGAAAACTCATGGGTAATTTAAAAAAAACTTTTATTCAATATTGTATTTTGTAACACCCCCCAGCACAGATTGTAACCCGCCCCCCAGCACAGAATAGGGGGAAAATACACCCCGCCCCTTAGATTGTAAACCCAGGGATTGTAAAGCCCTTTGAAAGCCCCAGGCTTAGATTGCAAGCTCAGGAAGGGGATAAAGGCAGAGGAAATGCTGCCATCTCCTCCTGGGCATCTCTTGAAGCTCTGACAACGGTAACATTCTCTGCCTCTAATCCCGCTGCCACTTGACCATGCCCAAAGCTCTGCCCTCCACAAGAAACAACACTGAGGAAGGATTTGGAGCTTCAGGGAGAGGACGTGGCTTTACCGGGTGGTGCCCAGTGTGCTATTCTCGCCGGCTTCTTGCCATGCCACCAGGGAGGGGTTTGGAGCTCCAGGGAGACACCGTGGATCTTCTTAGCACCATTGAGCATGCTCTTCTCACCAGTTTCTTGATGGCTTTGCTCTTTAGTTTGGGGGAAATGTCAAAAAATTTGGGAAAATCATGGAAGTCATGGGAAGATCTCAAAAGTCATGGAGGGAGGCAAAAGTCACTAAAAACATGACTTTTGTCATGACCGTGACAAATTCTTAGCCCTACTTATGGTTCAACAAGGAACACTTACTTCAATGGCTAGAATTGAAACAGGTACCGTGAATATTGCAACAACAGCCAGATTATGCTCAATTCACTATTGGTTAAAGATCGCTAAAAAAGGCAATAGGGCACAACCATGTAACTATAGACCTATTAGTCTTTTGAGTATTATTGGGAAGCTGTATGCTAAACATCTTCTGATTAAATTAGAACAATGGCTAAATGAGGAACATATACTTTTCGATGAACAAGCAGGGTTCAGGAAGGGACGATCTACCTTGGACCACTGCTTTATTCTTTTGCACTTGATTAGTAAATACACCCAGTCGAGCAGCAAATTGCATGTTATGTTCCTGGATCTAAAATCGGCATTTGATTTAATACCTAGGTCTAAATTATGGACTAAACTAGGAAAAACTAATATTGACAGATGCCTTTTGTTTCTTATGAGATCGCTATACAAGGACACCACTCTTCGTGTTAAAGCAACAGGGCTACCTAACTGACCTAATTAGATCTCACTCGGGAGTCAGACAGGGCTGTATTTTGGCCACAGCGTTATTTAATTTTTATATAAACGATCTGATTCCTGCAGTATCTCAGATGAATCATGCTATATAAATGTTTATAATAATAATAATAATAATAATAAATAAATAATTAATAATCCTCCCAAGCTGGGTAACAGACATTTGTCATGTCTTTTATATGCAGATGATGCTGCATTGATGTCAAGGACCCTAGTGGGAATGAGACACACTATAGAACTGTGGTCTGCTCATTGTCAGTTCGAAGGGTTAGTCATTAATCATGACAAAAATAAGGTGGTGGTCTTTTCTAAACAGTAGCATAACCATGTCGGGACAATTGATGGGGAAAAGATAGGACAGGTTTCCTCATTTCACTATCTAGGCATGACTTTTCAATCAAGAGGAACTTGGTCGATGCAAGTGAACTCAGCAATTGAGTGGGCTAGCAAGAGCGCTTTTGCAATTAACTGTTGCTTTCGTACACAAAAATCCCAGCTGATTATACCAGCAATCACAGTTTTATCTGCCAAAATATGAGGACAGTTGCTGTATGGGGCTCATCTCTGGGGCCTGGATAAAATCTTGGACATTGAGAGGATGCAATCCAAACTTTTGAAAAGATTACTGAAACTTCCCCCAGGTGCTTCTAATGTGGCACTTAGAAGAGAAACAGGTAGAGTTTCTCTGGCATACCTTATTTGGCATGCATCATTGGGTTTCTGGCTCAGACTGTCTTTCTTAAATCCGGAAGGCTTATTGCCATTGATTTTTTCTGATAGTTTGCTTGTGTCTGGATTACCAAAGTACAGGACAAGATCAAATATATGGGGCTTTCTATCCCTTATTTAATATCACAGGGATATGTAAAGGCCAAAGTGGAAGTTCTCCAATGACTTTTAGATATTGAATATCAAAATGAGACATCAATGATACGAGAGGCAAGATCTCTTATTCGTTACTTACCTGTAATGCCCCAGGGGAAGCTCAGCGCAAAATATCTGGTCAGTCTCCTTTCTCTCTCACAGAGAGATATGTTCCTCAGGGTGAGGCTAAATATCTTTCCATCTGCCCTGTTAGAGGGCCGATACAAGGGTGTCCCACTTTATTTAAGAGTTTGCCCTTGTGGATCAGGTGAGGTGGAAACAGTTGTCCATATTCTACTGTACTGAAGATTATACGTTGGCACTAGAGGGAAGCTACTTCCCCCTTTAATAAAATCCGTAGCAGGAAATTCACAGGAGGCTTATGTTTCTTTTTTACTGGCTGATAGTATTCCAGCCATAACTCTTGCTGTTGCAAAATTCTTGGCATATGCGTGTAGGACTAGAACACAATAGCTCAAGGATTGGGGTCTGGAATAGGTTAGTTTATCTAAATGGTTATTAGTTATTAACTGTTCCTTAGTTATGTATTCCACAGGAGGATTGTTTTGTCTGTGTATTTTTATTTTTGTATGTTTTATTTTGTTTGTTTGTATATATGCCATGACCTTTGGTCAAACATTTCAATACATTCAAATTCATTGGTTAAAGATCAGGATGTGTTTGCCACAGAGACTCCCTAAACCAGTTTTGATAGATGCTTTAGAATTGTGAGGATCTCTGTTCCCATGGCTAGTGGGGATAAAGAAGGCACTTTCTCTCTCAGGGCTGGGAGATAGATGGCCACATGATGACTTCCTACCCCTACCAGATGATAAACAAACTATTGATATGAGGTTTTTGGATATATCAAGGCAGGAGGATATGGCAGCAGTGAAAGCTGTTAAATGTGCTCCAATATATTTATTTTAAAAATGTAATACCCCGCTCCTCCTGCCACAGGCAGCTTGGGGTAGCTTACAATTTATAAAAAGATAAAATTGTTTTTTATTGGAGGATTTTAATTGTATTTTGATGTTATTTATTTTAATCTGTATTTTAATATGTTAGCTGCCCCGAGATGCTTTTAGCAGGAGGGGGTGGCATACAAATGTTATTAATAAATAATTAATAAATAAATAAATACATAAATAAAAGCAGCAATAAAACACTGGAGGTTAAAAACACCACCACCTTAATATAAATATATTAAGGTAGATTGTGACTGCGCGCTCTATTTATCTCGGATTACTTACTTCCATCATAGAGAAGTCATTACAAAATTAAGATTTGACCAAATTGGAACAGCAGTATAGAGAAGAAGATGGGCTCAGGTTCCCTATTAGAATAGATTATGTTCCTGCCCTCTAAGGCCACTTTCAGATATCCCCCCAGTGCATATTCTGGCTGGGGAAGGGGGGGGAATGCGCAGCCAGAATTGTGCAGGGATTAGCCGGTCTGAAAGCCCCCCTGTGCGGCTTTGCCATAGACACATGCAGGGATGTAGAGCAGGAAATCGAGCTCTGTATCCATACACATGTCTGCCGCCAAAGCTGCGTGGGGGGTGGGTTTCAGACTGGCCAATCCCTGTGAATATTCTGGCTGCGCATTTCCCCCCGCAGTCAGAATATGCGTGGGAGGGGGGGATGGAGGAATGTCTAAAAGTAGTCTAAGAGAGGTTGAAAGTATGTTACTTTCTCTGGAGTTGCCCTTTTTATCTTGACTTAAGGAAGAGATATCTCCTTCCTTTAGTTGATAAGTTAGTGGTTTTTAAAAATGATTTAGAAAAAACCATTTGGGTCTTACAAAATATGACTACTAAAGTATTAAATGCCTTGGCGTGCTACACGAGCACAGCGAGGAAAATTCAGTCAAGAGTGTAGGACCTAAATGTAATACAGGGTGGGAAGAGAGATATTAAGGATATTTATAGTGTGCAATTGGTTGTGTTTTATAAATTGTTTGTATACTAGGGTTTTTATAATTTATTAGATAAATGGGGGGAAAGTTGAACCCTCTGATTCCACTAGGAGATGGAATTATGAGAGATGATTTTATAGTGGTGTAATTAATTATTGTTTTTATATTTATGTTTTAATGAACTAGAGGCATGGTCCCTCTTTGTACTATAAATACAGCTGTAAATAAATTACAGCTGTAAATAAATACTACTACATTTTGCCATTGAAAATCGCAAATAATTGCATAAGTAGGCTGGGGCTGCAAAACACTAGATTTATGAATTTTGGGAACTTGGAAGAAAAGTAGGCCTCTTTTGCACGGATGCCGCTGCTGGCCCGGTGGGTGGAGATGGGTGGGTGAGCATACCCAGCGAATACCCAGTGGTGCCGAGCTGGGAGACGTTTACACGGACAGCGCCATGGGGGATTGTGGGATGGAAGGGGAGGGGCTGGCACACACCCATCAGGCAAACACCCACCCCGGGAAACACCAAGCAAACACCTATGACATTTACATGGACAGCCGAGACAGCGAACGGTGGGGAATCCCCACCCAGCACAGCGTCCTGACAACATGGCTGACTGAGGGCAAAAGAAGCTGCGTCACGCAGCTCTGCCCCTGAACTGCCAGACCTTGTGTGGGCGGGGTAGGAGGGAACAGGGATGACAGGAAACACAAAGTAGTGGCCCCCTTGCCAGCCCCATGACAGAGGCCAGACAGCCGGGTGCCACGGACCCCCTACGAACCAGAACCCACCCACACACAACCATGAACACAACCAGACAGGGAAGGGATGCATGGCCAAGGAAGCAGGGGGACCCCAGTGGGGGTGGGGGGCAGGGAGGCAAGGGACACAGGGGAGAAAGTCAGAGACCCAAAGCAGCAGGGCCCCCCAACACAAACACCCAACCCCCCCAGCAAAGCCCCTGCACACATAATCCCAAGGCCCCCATTGAATAATCCGGGAACGGGACACAGGTGGTCATGGCAGCAGGGAGGGAAGCGCACACCACAGCTGAGTTCACAGGGGACAATGGGGAGGTGGACCCCAGAACACACCAACTGCCAGCAAAGCCGTTGAAGCTCTCCAAACACCAACAATGGATATGCGTGGGTGAAGGGGGAGACCAACACCAAGGCAGGGAGAGGGCAAGGCACCAGGACAACAGCCAAGGGGATGAACCCCCCAGCCCAAGGGACCACAGGGAAAGGGGGGCAGCAAGAAAGGGCTGGAGTGGGGCATAAAGAAGGCAAGACAACCCCCAGGACAGGGAACCCAGGGTCAACCCCAAAGGATCCGACTGAGCTGCAGCACAACCACCGGGTGAAGGGGTGGGGAGGAGGGAGGGAACGCTACATACCCTGCACCTGCCAGGCAACCGGGCACAACCCCCATGAGGCACCCACATAAGAGAACAGCACACAGAGAAGGAGAACACACACAACCGGAGAAGGGAGCAAACCAACTTTAATACATAAGGAAGAAATGGAGGAACAGTAAACCGGGACAGTCGAGCTGGGGAGCTGACAGCGAGAGGCTGGGTGTGGCAGATTCTCCCCCCCCCCCCCAATAGGGACCTCGACCCTGTACCCAACTCCAGCGATCCACATGGGTGTGGTCAAGCTGGTGCACATGATGTAGGAGCTGCAGGAGGAGCTGCAGAACCTCCTCCTGCTCCCTGGTCCACTCTGCAGTCATCACCTGCACTGAGGGAGAGGGGTCGAGCCATAAGGACGGTCCAAGAGCCGCAACAATGCGGAACCCCAAACAGACACCAGGGGAGAGGGTCCCACACACAATCACTGATCTTGTACAGCCGTGCCCCAGCACAGAGCTCTGAGGCCGCATGCTGGAGCTGTCCAGCCATCTGTCCCAGGCAAAGCACGGCCAGGAAAACCACCAGAGGAGCTAGAATGGAGAGGGAGAAGGGGAAAGGGTGCACGGAAATGGTGCAGGTCAGAAGGGGTCATTAAGCACACAGCACACACACCCCAAACATGGCCCCGGGTCACCCATGCCAACACCCCAGCCGCTTGGATCAAGCAGGAACGCGGGCGGACAGTCGATGGGCCAGACAAAGCCCGCACTCACAAACAGCAGCCCGTCTCTCCTGCCACCCATCCATCGCCAACAGTGCAGATGGTGGGAACCAACAGGGGGCGACAGGAGCGGTGATAGGCAGGGCAACCCCAGCGGGGAGCCCAACCAATGGGTAGCCCCTGCCTGACTGTGTTTGGTGTGTGTGATGGCCTCCAGGGCAACAGTAGTCGCTAGGGAGGGGTTAGGGCCCGCACCCAGCATGCTCCCATGTACTGTTGCATAATAGACAGCACTGCCATGGGACAGGACCAGCACACATGTGGCACAAACAACCCACGACAGGCCAGCCAAGCCACCTAGGTGGTTGACAATAACACCACAGGGAATATCAGGGGGCTGCACAGAGGACAGGAGCCTGCACAGGGTCACAGGACACTGAGTGGCCAATGACAGATCAAGGACAGTGCAGTCAGCAGGATGCGTTGGACCCCCACCACC
Organism: Sphenodon punctatus; assembly: GCA_003113815.1. Classification (NCBI taxonomy): domain Eukaryota; kingdom Metazoa; phylum Chordata; class Lepidosauria; order Sphenodontia; family Sphenodontidae; genus Sphenodon; species Sphenodon punctatus. The sequence continues at coordinate 3,086,486 of QEPC01006863.1, forward strand.
ACACAGGCTGAATCCACGATCCAAGGGAGTCCCCAGGGGAACACACAACACACCACAGGTTGCTATCTGGCAGCCCCAGTGATTCTGAACACAACCCCCCTGGACCCTGATCACAGAAACACACACACGGGAAAGGATGCAGACATGGGAGGGGCAATCAGAGCGGCACACTGTCACAAAGTCACTATAGAATGTACAGCCACAGGCAAGGTCTTTATTCGTGATGGGGAGAAGGGGGTACGGGCGAACAGAGGCCAGTGAACGGGTGATCACGGGCCTGTGGGTGTTCCACACAACCATCACTCTGGGGCATCATTGCACCTACTCCAAGAGGGATGGAGGCGCTAGTTAACGCAGCAGGGATGGACATAGGAGTATACAGAAAATGTGATGGGGTCCAGCAGATGGGGCAACCGACCAAAGGACTGCACAATATAGGGGGGAGGAGCAGCACTGTCCAAGGGGAGGCAAGATACAGCACAGTCACGGGGAACACGTTGCCATGGAGCGGGAGGTTGGGACATGCAGTTCAGGGAGAGGCCAGAGGGTGCTCGTGAAATATCGGGCCCTGGACAAGACCCTCCCAGGCGAACAGGCCCCTGCGGAATCCCTGGGAACGCATATGTGCATCCACCATGAACCGGGGAGGAGGTGGTTCTCCGTGGCAGCTGCAGCCCTGACATCTGGTAGGTTCAGCACCAATCGTAGGGTGCCAAGCTCCAATGAAGTAGGGGTCCCAGTGAGTAGTGGTCCATCAACATCAGGAGGGTAGCAGGCCCATCTCCCCAAGAAGGGCCTAGCATTCTGATCGTGGACGCGATACTCCATGGGCACGCAATAGGATGCTGGTGTAGTCCGTAAGAACAGGGGGACCCCCAGCCTGGAGGGCCAGTCCATTCTCAGGTTGAGCAGCCACCAGGCGAACAGCCGTGATCTCCTGTGCAGTCCATGGCACAACAACAGTGTCTGGGTGCCCCCAAAGAGGTGGTTTCTCTCTGGCATGCTTCTGGCAAGCCGGACCCCCGAATGGATGGCCCATCACCCACGTGTACCATGCCAGGAGATTAAATCCATCTGCAACTGACAGAGGGTTGCTCAGCAGCAGCTGGTCGTTGCGGCTCTGCCACAGCGTTCCCAAAAGCATGTTGGTACATGGCAACCACTCCTCCCTGGCACCACCACCAGCCTCGGGGCCTGTTCCACACACTGCTATTACCTTTTCAAGGGCTGGTTGCTGGATTGCACAGGGGTTCAACAGAGAGCGGCTGGGAATGAGCGATGCGCAAGAAGCTGTGCATCGCTAACCAGAGTGTGACCTTACACAGCTGATAGTGGACAGGCTGCTAGGCCCTGTGAATCCCTGACCCATGCACCGGGTGAAAACATTCCAGTGCTAGAAATGACAGATGATCAAGGCCACGGCTGCCTCTAGCATGGAGCTAATGAGGCACTCCATGCAGCATATCTTGATTGTGCACAGCTGCACAATGCCATGGCCTTCACAGGGCTAATGCGGATGCATCCTGCCCACTGATTTCATAGGGGCATGTCATGGGCACTAGGGAGGAGGTAGACCTCCTTGACCACAGTGCAGTCTTGCTGTGGCCGTAGCCCCCAGGCGTTCAGGCGGTCTGTACCGGTGGTGGGATGTGCTGGCGGGCCAGTGAACAGGGATCCCTACCAGGTGCGCAGAACACACACACAGTACTGTACCAATCGTTGGCCACCAAGCATGGTCCCCCAAAGTACATATGTGGGCCAGTTCCAGTACCTGGGTGTGGTGTGTAGAGAGAGGTGGTTGGGGTGTGGTGGGTGAGAGTACCTGGGTGTGGCGTGTAGAGAGAGGTGGTTGGGGTGTGGTGGGTGAGAGGTGATTTCACTGGAATGAAAGAGAACAGAGCTTTTACAGAGGAGGTCCATTACTGGGTGTACGTGCAGAGCATGGGGGAGGAGGGTGTGCTTAGTGGTTCACCCGTGGCAGCGGTCTCCATCACCTTGGGACAGCCATTTACCGACGGGATGTGTGAAGCACGGTGTGGGTGTGCTGGGCACACAGGGCGTGGGGGTTGGAGGCACAGGCTGCAACCGGGTGGTTGGCTAGTGCACAGCCCAGTGATTGGCCAGGTGCTTTAGCGGGACATGTTCACAGCTGTGCAGGCTTTGGGCCAAGCCACCCATTCACCCTAGAGGCTAGTAGGGTACCTGTGTGGTGATCCATCACTGTTTCTGGTGGTGGGTTCTCACGGAGTGTGTTGGTGGTACCATGCTGCCTGTTGATGAGCCCCCTGAAGAGAGGACTATCCTGTTAATGGTTCTGGCCACTTGCTTCATGATCCTGGTCCAGGTTTTCCAGCAATGGACCGAGCTACTCCTGCCATGGCCCCACTTCTACAGCCATGGAACATGGCATTGGAGAGCGGCCAACATGCGCCGAGTAGCATCATTGTGGTGGGCGAGGAGGATAGCTGCTCTCTGACATGCCCTGTTCGGAACATCAGTGTCCCAGTACATGCGGCTTGTCCTTTCCTGGTGGCCCCTCAACCTCCTTTACAGCTGTCGTGTGACTGTCCCAACTCAGAGGTTGAATTGGATGCATTCACACACCAATGAATGGTGGGAGAACATATTGGCTACCTGGATAGACGAGGAATGGACGGACCACTTCCGCATGAACTGCTCCCTGTTGACCCAGCTTGGAGAGATCCTGAACCCACATCTCTTGAGGTGAGCTACCAACATGTGGTATCCGCTGCTGCCATGGATGCGATTGGCCCTGGCGGTGTGGAGGCTGACTACCCCCGATTCCTGTCAGAGCGTTGGGGAGCAGTTCGGAGTGGGGACCGCTGCCATTAACAGGGCGCTCCACGACGTTTGCGACCTGATAGTGGAGCTGCTACTCAAGCAGGTCATCCAGCTCCAGGATCCCCCATTTGAGGACATGGGCTTCCCCCATTGTATCGGAGCGATAGACAGCACCCACATCCCTATCATCTGGCCCCCACATGCCAAGACGGACTATCTGAACGGGAAGCAGGTGTTCTCAATAAATCTCCAGGCCGTTGTGGATTGCAGGTGTCTGTTCACTGACGTGTACACAGGCCAGTCAGGGAGGAGCCATGATGCGCGCATTCTGCGGGCGTCACCCTTCTATGCCTGCATGTTTGATGGTGAGATTGCCCCCAACTTATACCGGGTGATTGGGGGTGTATCCAAGGCCCTGGTGGCTCATGAGGGCCTATCCCGTGGCTTGCACACCAAAGCGCAGGCTCTTCAGTGAGTGCCTGTTGTCCACTCGGAGCGTGGTGAGGCAGACATTTGGCCAGCTCAAGATACATTGGTGCCTACTCATGAACAGGAGCCAGTTCGATATCGAGCATACCCCCCATTCTTGTCCTGGTGGCCTGCATTCTGCACAATATCTGTGAGACTGGTGGAGCTGCCCTTGACAACCCCCCACCGGTGTAGCGAGCGAGTCCCATGCCCCTGTACCAACATGTCCAGGGTGGGGCATTCTGGCGCATATCAGAGGAGAATAGAGATGCTCTCTGTAGGTGCATAGTTTCCCAGATGGCAGGCAACTAACCCTGGCATATGATGTTACCCCCCCCCCCACGGTCTGTGCAACCCAGCCGGCCAACATAGGCGGTTGGCACTTCGGCTAACCTTCTGGTTTCCTCCAGCAGTTCCCTCCCCAGGTCCTCTCTCCTCTGATTCCTGGCCTACATCTCCCAATTCCTCTCAGCACCCCTTGCAGGACTGGGCCGCTCATCTGTGGAAGACATGTTACCCCATGGGTTGTGTTGCTTGCCATTTCCGTACCGTGTACCCCTAGTGATGTAACTGTTTTGCCACAGGGACTGTCTGCCCCCCTTCCGTGTATGTCCCTGTGTTGATCGAGACCAACAGGGTGGGGTCCCCATATTCTCATCCTCTTGTTGGACTGCAGTGGTAGCCCCATATGAACGCGCCTTCTCCCAGAGCCGTGTTGTCCCAGCACCTCATTGTGGGCATGTCTCATGGTCCCTTCTCCCTTGTGACCCCGCATCTGCATTCCTGTCAGGGGATGTTGACCCGTGTAGCTACGTTCCCCTACTGTGGAGGCCCCCAGCCCTTCCCTGTCTTGCATGGTGGGTGTATTACTGGAGGGGCTACCTCTGTGGCGTGTCTGTTACCCCATTGCCTCGGCACCACCCGCGACCCTTCCCTTGTCCGTGTTGGCTTACCATTGTTGTCCTGTTAACCGTGTCTCAGGGGTGCCAACGGTTCCTCTTTGACCACCTCCTCCTCGACCTCCTCCTCATGAACCTTCAGGCATCCTTGAGCTGTAATGGGGCTAGGGATCCATCAGTTGATCCCTGCTGCCCAGCTTGGGCTCTGGTCACTGTGGTCTTTTTTCCTCCCCCTCTTTGTCCTGGTTGTGTTCCTACCTGGATCGTATTCCTCCGCATCCTGGGAGGCGTCCTGGGTGTCCGTACACTCTACGTGCACCCCCTTCCTCGTGGCCTGTCACCCTGTGGGTTTTGTGGGTGCACGCGGTGGGTGGTGTTTGTGTGAGCAGTTTCCCAGGCCGCCTCCTCCCCCTGTGTGATGTGGCTGTCCCCTCCCACATCCTGGCTGGCCTCGCCAGGGGCAGCATTCTTCCCCTGCTCCAGGGGGTCGGGCAGGGTGGTGGTGTTAACACCCTCTTTCTGCCCCTGGCGAAGGCGGTGCCATGTATGCGGGAGGCAACTATATCCCCGTCCATGCAGAGGAGCCGGTCCAGCTCATAATGGAACTCCATTGTACGCATGGCACGGCTGAACTTGAGATTGTTGTCCTTGATATACTTATATCCGGACCTCAAGTCCTTTGCCTGCTGCATGTACTGGGTAACATCCGTATTGTACCCCTGCCACTGCATGTCCTGGGCGATGGCTTCATAGACCTGTCTAGTCTTGTAGTGCACCAGGTCGTTCTGGACCTTTTCAGCCCTCCACATGCATATGAAGTTCTGGGTCTTCTGCCTTGACCAGGGCCCCCCCTCTTGGATACCGTGTGGTGGTGGGGGGGGCGTCCAGCTTGGCGGCTTGGGGCCCACCCGGTAGCTGAGGTGACAGTGGAGCTGGTTGTCTCCTGTTGGGGGTATTGCATGGGGGTTAGCATCTGTCCTGCAGCCCCCCTTTTGTTTCCATTGGGAGATCCTTCCCCTCTCCCCCTGGGAGGCACGGCAGGGTTACCTGACTGTCACGGAGGCCCTCCTTGGTCATCTCTCTGGTGGTGCATTGCTCCTGTGTATGGGTGCTCTCCTGGGGTGGTGGTGGTAATGGTTAGCTGTCAGCTGCCTGCCCTGTGTTCTCTTGGGATGGTTTCTGGTATTGGCATGCGGGCCCCCCCACCCCAGGTTGTTGGGGTACCCTTGCTCTTACCTCGCTGTCAGTTGCGCTCCCTTCCCCATGCCCCGTGGCTGTAGTGGACTGGGGGGATGGTGGTAGAGCAGGCACTGTGGTATGCCCTCGCCCCTGTGACGGGACAGGTGTGCTGTGATTAGCCGTCTTTCCCTCCCCTCCCCCCGTGTCATTGGGCCGGCCGCCCTACCCTGGTTTACCCTGGTTTACCCTGGCCCATGCGTGTTGTGGTGCTGGCTCCCTTCGTTTTGTTGGATGCTTTCCTTCCAGACATTTTGGGAGCCGGCGCATCGCTGTCATGTTTAGGTTCTCCTTTAAGGGCTCCCGGCCGGGCGGCCGGTGTCTCCCCGGTGGGCGTGTCTGCTTGGGGGCACCTGTGTGGCCTCTCTAGCCATCTCTCTGTGGTATCGGCAGACCCATCCCTGTGGGTGTGGGTGTTTCGGTTTTTACACGGACGGGTGGGTGTTGAACACCCATCTCCATCCACCTCCACCCACGGAGCATGCCGGCTCCTTCCCGGCTGCTCTGTAGATGTTGGTGGGTGGATCGTGAACGCACACCCACCCACTTGTGGACATTTATATGGATGCTCTCCCATGCATTCGATGGGTGTTTATAGGTGTTCGTGGGTGGGTGGCATCCATGTAAATGAGGCCGTAGTTTTAAGATGAGAAATAATATGAATCGGTTGGGTTTGTTTAGAAAAAATGTGTTAGTGTTTGGTATTTTTGCAGTGTGGCTGAGTTTCTTATTTATAATGGTTTTTAATGTAACTGTTGACGTTTAAACATCTAGTATTTCATCTCATTCCGCATATAACGTATTTTTATGATTAAACCATAAGTGTAATGCTACCTGTACAGTATTTTCTTTTGTGTGTCACTGTGCAAAGATGGCTTATTCAAGCTTGTCTATGAAGAGAAATGCTGAATGTTTAATAACTGAATCCTGAGTCACAGCTTTAGATCATTTAACTCATAAATCATTATTGTAAAGCAGGAACTCACTGCTCTTGTTACCAGTTAATTAGACGCATTCATTCATATTAGTTTGCAGTTGCTCTGCATTTAAAATGAATAGCATTGTCATTCATGGAGACAGTATATGCAAACGGAAGTCAGCAAATACAATTAGACGTCAATAGAAGTCCACATAAATAGTCCAATGCAATTGTAAGAATGTGAACAGTATAATCCCAGGTGAAAGATGTTATTGTAATGAGGCACATACAATATAAGAATTATTGCGAACACCTGTTTCAACTCAATGTACTTCTCAGAAAAATATTAAATTTACACTTCACTTATGCCAAAAATCTGTGTGGTTTAGAATCTAACTCAGTTTCTCTAAGATGCAGTTTTCATGTTCATAAAAAGTTAATGACTTTGACAATAGCTAACAAGAAAATGCCAAGTCATGATCTACTAATATTTTGAACTGTAATTTCATTGAAGAAAGAGCTCACGCAATTTCTGGGTGTACTGTTGGCATACAATAACATTCAGTTTCTTTTCCTTTAAGCAAGAAAATAAAATAATTTCTGCATTAGGCTATGTATGTAAAAAAATTATTAATTCAACATTGCATCGTACATTTTCAGTTACGAAGGGTCTAATCCAGCTCTCACTGAAGCCAGTGGCTAATCTCCCCTTGACTTCAATGAGAGCTGGATTGCCTCCTAAGAAACAAAAGTCCCAGGTCCTTGAAAATTTGCAGTCTGATTGTTTATCTATTTGGAGTTATAGCCTGCCCTAATAGGAGGGCTCATGATGAGGTGATAACACAAACAAAATCCAGTATAAGTATAAATCCCCCCTAATTTCCCTAAGGGATGGGAATGGTTTTATGTGGGATTGTTGTGGTGTGTGATACTTTTATGGGTTTTATACCTTTATGTTGTAAGCTGCTATGATACTTTGGGTCTAAATATATTTTCTAGCCACACGTGACTAGAAAGTTAGAGGCAGGACCACTTTCTATTGTAAACAGCAAAGTACAAAAGCCCCCGTTTTTTTGTTGAAAAAACAGCTTGAGCTTTCTTTTTGAAAATCTAATCATGTATTGCATTTGGTGGGAGGGTCATATATGCAAAATTTGAAGAAGATCCATTATGAAGATCAAACGTTATAACGTTTTAAATGTTAATTACTACTGGTCTATTTTGCAGCGTTCCGACATTTTGTTGAGTTTGTGAGTTAAGCTCCTATACATGTGGCCTCCTTTGCACAGCGGTGCTAGCCAAGTGAGGAGAGGGAACGATGTTTGCTTCTCTGCCCTGCTAGCAATGCTGTACAAAGGAGCTTGGCCTGTGTGCTGCTACCCTGGTGGGGTTCCCTGATAGGGGAACTGTGGTACGGGTCCCCAACCTTCCCTCCCAGTAGAGTGCCCCCCTAGAGAAGCAGCACACAGGCAAAAAACAAAACAAAACCCCTTTGCACAGAGCTGCTAGTCAGAAGGAAAGATCCATGTCTGTCCCCCTTGTTAGCACCTCTGTTCTGTGTGTAATCTTGTCTACTCTGGCAGGGTTGGGGTTTAGAATTGGTGACCTTAACTCCCTCTGCATGAGCCTCTATCCTCTAAGCCAAAAGACCCGAGTCCCTCGGTTCTAAGAATAGCAGGGTCATGAACCTGTGAGTGGTTATTCACCACTTACACCACTAGAGGGGGCCTCTGTGTCAACCCTCTGGGGGGGCTACATGTGCAAAGGAGCTTTGCCTGTGTGCTGATGCCCTGTTTTGGGTGTGTGTGTGTGTGTGTGTGTGTGTTCCCTGGTAGGGGAACTAGAGTACAGATCCCCACACCCTTTCCCCCCACTGTCCGCCCCCCCCATGGGAAGCGGCGCACTGGCAAACCCCTCCCCCCCATGAATGGTGCTGCTAGTCAGGTGAGGAGAGGGGAAGATCCATGACTCTGTGCCCTGCTAGCACCACTCTGCAAAGAACCTCTACCTGTGTGCTGCTACCCTGGGGTGGGTGGGTTCCTGCCAGGGGAACAGTGGTACAGGCACTCACTCTCCCCACCTCCCCACACATACATACGTATATATGCGCACACACTCACTCCCCCCTCTCCACACAAACCCACTGACCTCCCCACACATACACATATGCACTCAGTCCCCCCATCACACATATACACCCACTCGCTCGCTCACTCACTCACTTCCTCCTTATGCCTCTTCACCAGGGAACCCACCCCCCAAAAGCTAGGAAATTTTAGGAAATTTCCCCAAACAAAAACCCTAATTTTTTGTTGTTGTTTTTTAAAAAATGTTCAAGTCAGGATCATTTCTAAAAAAAACCCTTGTTTTTCAAAAAACATTTTGCAAAATACACTTTACCAAAACTTAAAATGCCAAAAAGGATAAAAATAAATTACATTTACAATGCAAAACATATTTAACAACATACAAGGTAATAAAACTTAAACTCTAAAAAGCATGAAAATGATTTACGACTGGCCCCGAGTCTGTTTACCTTCCGTCAGGCCTGTAAGACATGGCTGTTCTCCCAGGCTTTCGGAGGCGGGAAGGGGAGGGTGGGTTAAATTTTTGAGTGGGGTATTTTAAAACTGTTTTAATGATAATTGTGTAGATTTTTATATTTTTATTTTTTATAGTATGATAAATCGTTTATCTTGTGTTTGGAAGCCGCCCCAAGATGCCATGGGCATAGGGGGCGGCATATAAATGGAATAAAACGAATAAATAAATAAATATCGCGTAACGTAACATCAACATTAAGACACCATATGTACTTAATTTATTACCATACCATATTTATCATATATGTTTACTCTTTTAATTATTTGCCACTAACTAAACCACAATATTATTTCTTTAGAGATCATTTATTTATTATCATAAGTTGTCTATGAAAATTTCTCTCAATGCCTTAACTCTGTCCTTTTGTGCAGAATTTAATTGTAAAAGTAATTTAATTGTATAAAGTTATATAAATTGTGATTGTAAAAATTTCATTGTATGAAGTTTATAGAATTTCTATACATGTAAAGGACAGTGTTAAGGCATTGTGAAATTTTTTTGTAGGTGACCTTGACGGCTGCTCTTGTCTCTATCAATGTTCACCTCTCTCTTCTCTCCCCCTTGTCTCTCTTAAATTGTAAGCCTCTGGGGTAGGGACCTGTCTAGAACTATTGATTGCTTATAGGTATTGATTGCCAGGTACACTGCTGGCGCTATACAAAATAATAATAATAATAATAATTAATCATCTTGCTCTTACATAGTGCTAGGTTTAGCAAATCACACATAGCGGTGTTCAGAAGAGCTGTAACTTTGCTTTCTGTACAATGTGGAACTATATCAGCAAAGCTATCATTTATTACAACTGATCCTCAGTTTTATCAGTCAGATGTGTCCTTGCTCAAATGGCTTGAGAAGCAGAAACAGCTGTCACTTGGGATATGTGACTATAAGGTAGCACACCAAAAAAGCTCTCCAAAATGTTTGACCTCTGCAGGCAGCATGAAAACCATTTTGTTCCTACCTAAAAAACACACCTTTTTCATTTTTCTTTGTCACTTACCTGTCACTTTAGTCTTTTTCCTATATAGCAGTGAAGCAGCATATGTGTTCCTGTTGCTACTGTTTCTTCTATTCCTATTTTTTTCCTTTGGTTTACATTTGCTTTGTGGGACAAAGAGTAGGCTAGAATAGACTTTGTGGGCTAGAGTATCCTCAGGAAATGCAGTCTCACAGATTTAGAAACTGTTTTCCTATCTACTCTGTTGTTTGGTTGCAATATTATTCATGATTTTAACAGTGAGTGAAAACAGACATGATATTAGCCTGCTTTAGTCCTCCTTAGCCTGGGACTCACCTGCACGTCTGGTCTGTCATTGCGAGATGTTCACTGCTACTGCCCCAGGGCAGGCTGCCAGTCGCTATAGGATGCGTTGGATGGTGGAGGTCAGAGACACAGCCCAGGCTAAGGCCCAGCCACCTGGGGTAAAGTGGGCTGACTGTCTCTCCCCATCTGTTTTGTGCCTGCTGAGCCATGCCCTTAGGCAAGGTTGGAGGATCGTGCCCCTGCACTCACCCTGGCCCCATTGAACAGCTGATTGAGGGGGTCCTGGAGGAGTGTGCACACCCCAGCCCTGCTGAACAGCTGATTGGGGGGTCTGGTTGGAGGAGCACAGCATCCGCTTCTCCAGGCACCCCTGGTCAGCTGTTCAGCGGGGCTGGGGTGTGCATGCTCCTTCAACCGCCTGATCAGCTGATGGGGGGCCTAGAGTGTGCCCTCACCTGATCCAGGTGCGTGCACTTAAAAACTGATGGGGGGGGGTCCTGAAGAGCATCCCCATCAGCTGTTTGGTGGGTACCCTCTGACTGGGTGAGGGTGTGCCTCTGGACCCCCCATCAGCTGTTTGGTGGCAGCTCTTCCTGGGGGCCCAAAACTGTTGATCATCAGTGGCCCGGGAGTTATGTTGCATGTAGACAGTTCCTTGTGGTGTGGAGGGACTTGTGCTGGCAGGCCCCATGCGCGGGTTAGGAGGAGGGGGCTGCACGTGTGAACAGCCGTCCCTGCCAACTCAAAGAATGGTGACTGCTGTGGTTCAGGAGTGGCACTGTGTCTATTTTCACCCAGTGTGTTTCACATGCCTTAAGTATAGAGCCACTCCTGCAGCTCTATAATTGTTAATACTTCCAAGCTTCTGAATGGTATGATTTATCAAGTATCTTAAATTGATCTGTTTTCATACGTGATATGGACATTGAAAAACTTTACAAAACAGAGTATGAAGACTTACGTTACAAATACTTTATTGTTGAGAAGTCAGTTTTTTGCGTAAGTCATCCTTATGCAGTTCAGGATTTCATATATGCATGCATGCCTTGAAGGAGCTGGTGACAATGTAAGCACTTAAGAGTCTGTTCCTTGTTGTTGTAAATGGCTGGGATGCCATCTACTGTTGAACATGAAACACAAAACACTGAATTAGTGTCATAGCATAAAGATTTAACAGGATCTAATCTAATGTATAAGCACCTTCTAAGCCTAACCCCATGGTGGTTTAAGAATATTTTAGTAGTAAAAAGATATAAATAATGTTATTTTTAAAAGCTTTGCATTGTTCATTTAAATGTATAAATGACTGTCCAAGGCAATAGCCAGTGCCAAATAAATTGACTATTCCAATATAAATGACTGTACATTTTACATATCATTATAATGAATACTCTAGTACTGTTTTAAATATTAGCTTGATTTTAGTATACTAATTTTGGCATTTTGAAAATGAACATTTTGTTTCAATTTATTTTCTACAGGAAAATATTTTATTAATGTTTTACACCTAGAATAAACCTTTCCTCCCACTTCCAGCCCCTCAACACAAGCAGGAAGAAAGGTAAATCAAATAGAAAACCAGAATAATTTACAGTATATGGAAAAGGACATTGGATAAGAAAACAATCTAGATATTAAATATTCAGGCAGGCAGCTTAATAATGGCACCTCTTAAAAGCAGTATCAAATTACTCATTTGACCACTATTTAAAAAGTGTTTACTTCTAGGTTTGTGATTTGTTTGCACATACACAGCAAGAGTAAAAACCTTTGAATTAATCACTAATGCCAGCACTAGAACTTGGTGCTGGTGGAGAGCAGGTAATGCTTTTCACAGTTAATCAATTAAAACCATTCCCACAAGACAGTCTAGGAATTCAGTCCTTCTGTGCACTTTGAACTTTATATAGTATTTTAAATTTACGGTAATCTGGAATCATGAGTCATATTGGAGAAAAAGTACTCTGCCAGTGCCTACATCTTAAAGCATATACACTCATGTATATATACACTGGAAGATGTATATACATCTTAAAGCATATACATTGGAAAAAAACACCAGTCTCAATCAAGAATTGAGATCTTTGTGATAAGATCATCACTTTTCTTGTGTGATTTGATCAATCAGCAGTAATATAGTTAATGCCAAAAAGGTGGTGGTGGTTGTTATTATTAGCAAGCATTTATATAGCACAAGCAATGTACTTGGTGCTTACAAATGGTCCCTGCCAAAGGGCTTACAATCTGAGAGACAGGGGTGGGGTGGGGTGGGGACAAAGGAAGGGGAACAGAGGGAGAGACCAGGAGTGTAACATTCACGAGGATGCGAGCTCCCAGGTGCATGCGCTTGGCTTGGTTACATCAAGAATGATGGCTGGTTGGTCCATGTGGTGAGGCTATGAGTACACAGACCTGAGGTAACAGATTGTACTGGATGGAGGGTATCGGCAGGAGTTAGGTGAGGGGAGTGAGAAGTTGGGGAGGGCAGAGTGGAAGAGGTGGATCCACAGTTAATAAAAGACGGAGGTGAATGGAAGCAGTTCTTGCTATTTTCAGCTATAATTTCAGATTTTCTGTAAACTCAGGCAGGCATTAGTATTCAGTTCACATTCTGAAGGCTTTCTACGTGACCACAAAAGCTAGAGGCTTATTTTTTTCTTTGAAAAAGCTTCAAGTTTTGATAAAGTGTCAGTCACCAAGGAAAAGGCCTGTTTGATATCATTACAGCTGGTACAGTACATTGCAGTCTCTAGTTATGGCAATAGTTTCTTTTCTTCTACGTAAAATGACTGTTTAAGTCAAAACTCAAATTCATGGGTTTGATATCATAATATTGGGAGGAAACTCAGTGGCCTATATTTATATAGAAGGTCTTACTAGGTAATCTCAATGGTCTCTTTGGTTCTTAAATTATGAAAAAGGAAAGATCTCTTTTTAGTCCTTTTTAATGTATCTGTTTTCTGAAACATTCTTCAGCATTAACAAAATGCCTAGTTTAAGGGTCCTATTTGAAGAACATTTCTTTTCCAGATTTCTAAGTCTAGAAGGTGGTGAGCAATGATGAAACCTCAGAAGACTGAGGATTTCTAAATGAGGCAGTGACAGTATCATTTCTGAATGAGGCAGTGCCATCGGTGAATCATGCACTTATAATTAAAGTATTCCCACACGAACTCTACAGCCAGAAAGTGTACATCAGGGGAGGGGAACCTTTTCTTGAATGCACTCAAGAAGTGCTTAAGGGGTGCACTCAAGAAGATGAGGGTCCAGATAAAGGATCTGTGCCATGGATCTTTCTCCTATCCTGGTGTGCATGCCCGCATCTTTGTTGTCTGCCTTACCCTGAGCTCACTCTCTCTTTCAGTCCTTTGAAGTAGGAACTGGATCCAGGGTCCAGATTTAAGAACTGGAAAGGGGTTTAATAAAAACTACCCATGGGACCACATTTTGGTCCCTGAGTCTGAGGTTCCCCATCGCCAGAGTCCCTAGTTTTCTCTGCCCAACAATTGGAATTTTTTTGTCAGAGAAAACAACCCTAAATTCTCTGATTTAAAAACATCAAAATCTGCTCTTTTCAGCTGTTAAAATTAGAAAGTGTTTATTGCAAATGATTTGTTTTTTGTGACAATTTGATGCACTTGTTGCCATTGCCACTCAAATAACAAAATAAAACAATATCCCACACCAGCCAGCCCCAGTACGGAGCCCAAGTCTCTCTTTTGCAGGTGTGTGTGTGTGCGCCGCTCCAACTCCCTCTTCCCTGCCAGCCCCAGCATGAACCCCAACATACCTCTGCCTCGCTAAAAGCCAGACGTGGCTGTGTTGTTCTTGCATCAAATCTCTCCTCTCAGATGTAGGTGCACACCAGAACCTGCACAGTGCTTCTGCTTTCTTTATATTTTCACTGCTGCCAGTAAGTTTTTGCAGGCAGAAACTGCCCAGAAACCCCCCGAATTCCATGTTTTTCTGTGGGAAAACAGGAATTCCATGACGTTCTCTGGTAAAATGGGAATTCTGCATTTTTCCCTGGCTTTGTGTTCTAAACGGAAAACCAGGACCCCTGCCCCCATTACTGATATACACACAAAAAAGCAGGACTACCAAAGGCTTCTGGGAAGCAAGTAGATATGAAAACTAAGAAGGAAAGTCTGAGAACTACTTGCGATTAGATCTCCTTTAGCTATGTGAATCTCTGAAACAACCTCAGCTGTGAGATAACTGCAGGTGCACACTCTAGGCACAATCAGACACATCATTTCAAAAGAATGTTTTTGCCATTGGAATTGGTGGATATGTCTATTCAATTACTTTGCAATCCTTACTCTTGTAAGGTGACTGGGCACAAGAAGTAACGTTCAGTGTCACATGTGAGGTCCTGTATGTTGCACATTTAAAAAAAACATTATTGTAAGGAGGACCTTTTTAAATGGAACAAAAATCTCATTTGAATCCCTCTGACTGGAAAGTTGTCTTACAACCCCAGCTTTTGAGCCAGAATGCAACAATTGGGTACTATATAAATGTAAATAATGGCTGTGGCAGGGTGCAGTCTGAGTGGGCTCCTCTGGTCCCTTTAATAAAGTTGTGAGTGCCAGCCTAAGGATTGGGCAGGCTGTGTTGTGACTGGTCAAGCTGGGTAAGGGCTTTGCAGAGCCAGCCCAGCTGAGACAGGTAACACAGATATGAAGCCCAGAGTTGCGTGTGGGATGCTACTGCCCCTTTAAGGGCTGAGACTGTAGAGCCAGCCATGCCCACACCTTGGATATAAGAAACAGAGCCAGAGTGTGATCAGCCTAGCTGGGAAAGAGGAAGGTTTTCTGCTTGAGAGCTGCTTAGCAGAGGATCTCTCTCCATGGTGCTGACTCCTAGACTGGGCAGCTTGGGGAAACTTGGTGCCAGAGCTGGAGGGGCTCCACACTCAATGCTCCCTCAGGTACTGAAGAGCTACTGACCTGAAGGGAAGCAGGGGCTGCAGGAAAACCAGGAGACTAACCCAAACCTCACCCAGAGGGTTTTACTGGGCTACAGGTGGACTTGTGCCTGGCTTGGAGAGCTGTGGAGTCTGCCTAGGATGCCTCTGACTTGAGGAGGCACTGTGTCCAGCCTCAAGGTAAAATAATGTGGAGATATGACTATAAATATGGTGGAGGGTTGAAAAGACTGCAAATAAATGCATGTGGAGCTAATTCCCCTGATTTGATGATTGTTTGGACATAATCCTGCAAAGACTTACTCTAGGGAACTGCACCCTGTTACAATGGCCAATACAAAGAGACTTGATTCTTCCCTTGATTTCCTATCCACTTCACTGTGAGTTCAGCTGTCAGTTGAGGGTAGTATGAAGTCTTAAATCTATACTCTGACCAATGGACAACATCTGGTTATGGCACAAGCTAAATGCCTAAATAAAATAACTACTAACAATGGACAACAGCAAAAATATTTTGGGGTGGCCCCGGACCTCTCCTCCTTTAGAGATTTTGTAAGACCTGACTGTTCCATCAGGCTTTTGGTGAGGTGGAAGGGGGGGCGGGGTGAGGGTTAAGGTGGTAGATTTTTTTTGTTTTGTTTCTGTTTTTTGTTTAATTTTTATGACTCTCCCCTGCTGAGATTTTATATTTTTATTAATTTTTAAAATTGTTTTTATTTCTGTTTAAAATTGTGAACTGCCCTGAGCTATCTTTTTCAGGAGGGGTGGGGTATAAAATTGTAGAAATATATAAAATAAAATATTTTAAACTAGGATTAGATTTTTATACGGACATTTAAACCCAGGTTGAGAGACATTATTTCAAGTTTAGCGTCCATGTATAAACCACCTGTATCTTACTTAATGACCACCTTTCTGTAGTTAATTTGTAGTGTCAAAAGGACATATTTTGAAGTTATTGTTGTGATAGCAATTATCTCTTACCTTTTACTGGGGAGGTTTTTGGAAATTGTCAATTAAATGTTAGACTAGCATTGATTTCAGAGATTTCGATTAACCCCCTTACTGCCTACATTTCTTACAGTTACATCACGAGACAATCATTTAATGTTTTATTTAGAGCCAGCTCACTGAACATTCTTGTATAGCTGTGGTAATAGTTACCCCTACATTAGCATTCTCTCTCTAGTGTTGTATGGCATTTATTTGGTTCTGTTCATGTATCTTTAACAAGTACTACTACCTTCCTCAGTCTAATCAGGATTTAAAATTCATTCTGGCTGTGTTACAGATACTGTTTCTAGTTGGCATACTTAACTTTCCCCACCTGCTTGTTTACTAGTACCAGATACCCTTGTGTATCTTTGGTCCTCACAGGAGTTGCTGTGGCTCCGTTTTTGTACTTGTATTGATTACTATATGAATTAGTTGAAACGGCGCCACTACAATGGAGCTTTTTGTAAACAACATCTTTGCTTAAGGGAGAATCTTATAAGGTGTTCAGAAAAAGATCTTTACTGAACCATTGAATTGTACTTTAGATACTCACTAATCTAATGAACAAGAGAAATGAATGCAAAATAACAGCTGTGTGATGTAAATGTACTGATTTAATTGTAAATCTGTCACATGGATTACAATTTAATTTGTATGATCTCCAAAAGTTTAACAAAATTAGGTTAGCCAGTTCTGTTTAACTTTTTAAGATTTAAGTCAGGGTGGGGAAACTTTCCCCTGCGGGGCCACTTTAAAAATTAGTATAAGCTCTGAGGGCTGCATAGAGGTTGGGGGCATGGGTGTTTAAGGGATGTACTAAAGAAGAGGAGGATCCAGAGCCCGATCTGTGTCATGGATCTGACCCCTATCTTTCCGTGCGTGCCCTCATCTCTGCTCCCTTAAGCTGAGCTAGGTTTTTTAGTGCTATGGAGTAGGAACTAGATCCAGGAATGGGAAATCGGCCATATAAAAAGTTGCTACGGTCCACATTTGGCTCCTGGGCCTGAGGTTTCCCATTCTCAAAGTCTCCCTCTGTTATCCAATTAAAGGGCTAGTTACCCATACGCTACTCAGTTCTAGGAGTTAAACTTAGCTTATAAAATGCTTTTAATTAGTATTTCTTACCCATGCCAGTAATAAGTACTCCTTTTTTTATTATTATTATTATTATTATTATTATTATTNTTATTATTATTATTATTATAAACATTTATATAGCGCCAGACATGTGGCCTGGTGCTGTACAAAACATAGAAATAGACGTGGTCCCTGCCTGTGGCTTACAATCTAAAAGACGAGGGGGAAACAGGGAGAGGGGACAGTGGGAGAGAGAGGGGAGAAGACAAACAAACATTCAGGTGGATGTGAAGTCTCAGGTGCGTGTGCTTGGCTTGGTTACAATCAGGTTGGTTGCAGCAGTCTGCAGAGGAGGGCAGACAGTAAGTATATGGGGAACGACTAGCAGGCATTGGGAAAGGCGGCGAGGAAAAAATGGGACTTGAGGAGGGATTTGAAGGAGCGGAGGGAGGGAGCAAGGCGGATGTGGGCAGGGAGGGAGTTCCAGGCATGAGGGGCAGCAAGGGAGAAACATCAAAGGCGGATAGGTGAGCGGGAGAAACGAGGGAGAGTGAGGGAGAGTACAGAGGAGGAGCAGAGAGCGTGTGCAGGAGTGCATAGGGAGATTAGGTCCGAGAGGTAAGGGGGAGCTTGGTCGTGGAGTGTTTTGAACGTGAACACCAAGAGTTTAAACAGGATACGTTCAGGAAGGGAGAACCAGTGAAGAGAAAAGAGGAGAGGCTGTACATGGTCGAAGTGACGGGCAGAGTGAATGACCTTGGCAGTGGAGTTTTGGATTGCGATAAGTGGGGAGAGGGGAGAGCAAGGGAGGCCAGCAAGGAGGAGGTTGCAGTAATCAAGGCGAGAGATAACCATGGCACGAACAAGGGTTTTGGCCGAGGAGGTAGAGATAAAGGGGCGGATCCAAGCAATGTTATGGAGGGCGAATCGGCAGGATTTGGCAACAGAGTCAATGTAAGGTTTAAAAGAGAGGTGCGTGTCAAAGATGAAGCCCAAGCTACGGGCATGGAGAACAGGATGGATGGTGACTCCATCGATGCAGATGGGCAGGTTAGAGGGAGAGGAAGGGGAGGGAGGAAAAATGAGGAGTTCGGTCTTGGCCATGTTGAGCTTGAGTTGATGTCAAGACATCCAGGCGGAGATATCAGAGAGGCCGTTGACGAGGCGTGAGTGGACAGAAGAGGAGAGAGAGGGGGTAGAAAGGTAGAGTTGGGTGTCATCAGCGTAGAGATGTCAATAATTGATAATCTCAATGACTTTTCCTCGTTTGTCCTTTAGCTGATGAAGTCTTCTCTTGTGCAAACACAAAAGCTCTTTAGACAAATCTGTGTCAAACCTTCTTGTCAGGTTCTGAAACTTTTCCAGTAGCTTCTCATGCAAGATGTCTAGAACCTATACCTTACATGGCAATTTCTGAAGATGAATTTTGAACTTAAATGGAACTCTTTAAAATAAATAAATAAATATAAAAAAACAGTGTAGTGTCTCTAGAAGGATATGTTGTTGGAGCCAGGAAGATAAGGTTTACTTGAGAAGGGCAAACATTTTAGCTGTCTCAGTATCACAAAATCTTTGGGCTTCCCTGTTGTTGGCACTTATATTTAATTTTTAAACTGTTTTTCTTTTATGCTGAGTGTCCAGTAAATTGGACATTACATGTGTATTTTAGTATGGTTATTAAATTGGATATTAGTATGGTTGGTAAATTGAACACTATTTGTGTATTTTAGAATGGTGGTTATTTGTATGAATATTTGTTGTTTGGCCTAGGCTGTAAATTGTTTGGGCTTGGCCGAATTAGTCATCAAGCTTTTAGCTCCAGTAGACCATTTTGATGTGAGGCCTCCCGGGCCAGTGCTTGCTCCGGGAAGAGTAAGAGATTCTCAGATGAGAACTTTTTTGTCCCGCACCCATAGGCGCCCTGTGCTAAAGGTGGATGAAATTCTATTGTATGTTGGGTGTGACCATAGGGGGTTAGCCCATGAGTGGAAGGATTTGGGACAGGTCTCCCAGCACCTTTCTTATTTTTTTGGAAGAACAATTCAAACTTCTATGATCAAGAGCATAGTTTGGCTTCCCAGGTTTAGGATTGGGGTAGATTTACTTGTATTGTCTACGCATTACCTTTACCTCCCAGGATTTGGTTTTGGATTTATTCAAAGCTAGGAAATTCCTATTGAGAAAGGGAATCTCTATTGATAGGGCTTGGAGCTACGAGGCGGACCCCCCAGGCCCAACCCTTCTTGTCTGGGAGGGGGAGCCTTGGTTTCACCATCTGATTCAGCCCCCAAGGGCCCATTCCAGCAGGGCTCGCTAGGGGATTTCCAACTGAAGGAAACCGTAGGCCCGGTGGTCCCCAATCCATGGGACCCCTCTTCTGGGAGGGGCGACGATGTAGCCTCTATAGACCTGGGACTGCTGGATTCAACTCAGCCCCAGTCGATGGAAATTCAATCCCAGGCTCTTATCCTCACCTCTCTGGGTCTGGTGGTGTCCCATACCCCAGCCCCGACTTTGAATAAAAATCAAAATATAAGAGAGGAACATACCCGGAAGGGGAGGTCTCTGGGGAGGACAAGCACCAGCGACAAGGAGTATCATCCCACCTGGGATGTGTTTAGACAGCTTCCAGCAGCAGACCAAGATGACTGTTTGCTGCGATTGGGCCATATTAATATTGGTGCGCAGGGCCCTGAGGGGGATCTTGGGGTTCATAGTCCTTCTGCAGTTGCAGGGAGGATGAGTGCCCTTCTACACACTGCCTGGATCTTGTAGTCATGTCCTGGAATATACCAGGTGTTAAAGCAAAATTGGGGACAGGGATTGGCACGATTTCCTGGGGTCTTCTGACATCTTTTGTTTGCAGGAAACCTGGGTTAAATTGGAAGATAGTTTGGATATCGAACGGTTTCAGTTTTTTCTCCATGGTGGGAGGAAAGGGCGAGGCAGGGTCTCCGGAGGGCTCGCCTTCTGTGTTACAAACAACCGTCAGTACAGTTTTTGTCTGCTTGATACTATGCGGCCGGAATATCAAGCAGGACTGATTCAATCCAGCTATCCCAGAACCCAATTCGTTGTTTTTAATGTCTACATTCCCCCAACTGCATCGCCTTACTATGAGGAGGATGTCTGGGCAGCCCTGGAGAGGGAGATCCTTCAATTCGAGGATCAGTTCCCACAGGCAGTATTTGTCCTGTTGGGCGACTGGAATATCTGCTTGGGTACTAGTAGCGACCCCCTCTCCATTTTGAGAGGTGGGACGGAGAGGTTGTCAGAGGCTGCTCGGCGAAGGAAATTGCTGGAGGGGTTGGTCTCTAGGTTGGACATGATTGTATTGGAAGAGACTCCCTTGTCTGCCACCAAAGGAGGGTTTACTTTTTTTGGCCCGCAGGGCAGAAGTAAAATTGACCTTATTTTGTTCAACTCCCGATCCTGAGGTTGCTGTAGCCAACCAGAGATGGTGTTAAGACCCGAAGGTGACCACGTCGCTCTTAGTTTCTCTATCAAAGGGGAAGGAGCATTGAGATCTGGGGCTAGGAAGCCTCATGGGGGTAGGGCCACTCCCCAGACAAGAACACTGACTCTGGCAGAAATGGCTGGGACATTGCAGGACTTTTTCTGTTCTTCCAGATTTGTTCATTTGTTTACCCAGTTAGAGACGTACAGGGATCCCAGCGGGCGAGTGCCACATTATGAGGGCATTTTCAGGCTCTTTGCTGACTCCTTGACACCTGAACCAAATGCTGTCCTACACAACAACAAAGACAAGTGGTATTACACAGAGTGTAGACTGATGAAGGCCCAATTAGTAAGGTCCAAACGACAATGGGTGGGGGGACAAAGAGAGATACGTGGGGTAGAATTTAGAAATCTTAGACTAGCCTACTCCAAATTGCTGAGTGCCAAGTGGGCTGAGTACTATAATAGGAAGTGGGCTAACATGGCAATGGACTTGGCAACAGGGAATATGAGTAGGTTTTGGTCCACCCTGAATGCCATCATAAATCCCAGGAGCGGAGTTGGTAGCCAAGGAATCTCCCTAGCCCAGTGGGAATTCTTTTCCCCCCAACCTGTATGAAGATCAGATGTTGGGACTTGGCAAATTGCCTGTTACGCCAAGGCCAGGGGGAGGTTGCATATGGCAGAAGGAAATGTTCTCTGAGGTCACTATTGTCGATGCTATCATGGTCCTGAAAGTGGGTAAGGCTGCGGGGCCTGACGGAGTTACAGCCGGGGCCCTTCAAGCTGCCCCCACGAGGTGGGCCCATCTCTTTTCCATGCTATTTACTATGGTAGCCAATACGGGCATCGTCCCCCCATCCTGGTCTTCTTGCTGCATAGTCCCTATTTACAAGAAGGGTCAGACCTGGGACGACTCATGTTTATTTATTTAGTTATTTTATATTATTTAATAAATTTGTACCCCGCCCCTCCTGCAAAGCAGCCCGGGGCGGCTTCGAACAAGTAAAATACAATAAAAACAATTTAAAACATTTCATAATAATATTAAAACAGGGCTAAATATCATAAATAATATATAATAAATAACAAATCAGGTGGGGGAGCTAAAACCCCCTCACCCTACCCTCCCACCCTCCCCAAAGGCCTGTGCGAACAGCCAGGTTTTGCAACTTCGCTGGAATGTCAACAGGC
>QEPC01006863.1:3114937-3130018 GCA_003113815.1 Sphenodon punctatus
GTTGCCATTGCCAGCTCAAAGCTTGCCTCAGCCTGCCTGCCTGCCTGCCTCTCATGCCAAGCTGCCATGACTGCCTGCCTACCCGCCCAGGTTGCCAAGCTCAAAGCCTGCCTGAATGCCACTCATGCCATGCTGCCTGCCTGCCCTGGCAACCCATGCTTGCTGCTGCTGCCAAAGGCCCCCACCCCCCAGGCCTATATGCTGTCTGTGCAAAGGATTCTGTACCCTGGCAACCTGTTGTTGCCAAAGGCCCCCAGCCACTGTGCCCATAAAAATGCTGTCTGTGCAAAGGGTTCTGTACCCTGGCAACCAGGAATCCACTGTCTAACCACCAGCACCCGCCGCCAGCTGCCAAGGAGCCTGTCTCTCTTTCTCTCTGGCACACCCACACAGATACAAGTCCTGCCCTTCCTGGGGGGCTTTCTGCAAGTTGAGACCCTGATGCTGGCACATCTTGGGGTCAATGTACCTTACCTACACTACATGTGGTGCCAGGTGCTTCTGGTAGGGATTGACAAGCTGAATGAGATTCTTCCAGCTGCCAGCCAGGACTTCAGCACAGAGGGATAAAATATTGGACCTCAAACAAAGCTTGTAACAATAACAATACATTTTATTAACAACAACATCATTATAAAACAAAAACCAAACATTTATATATATAAAAAATAAAGGAAATGTAACATAGTTCTATGTGGGCCTGTCCCCCAGAACATGGGGGAAAGGCAAAATGGGTTTGTGGGCCCTAGGGGCATGCACGTCTTGCGGCATTTGGTAGCTGCTTTCTTTTGCAAAATCCACTGCCCTAGCCATGGCCCCCTGCCACTTTGACACCGACTGGACCGCCGGTGGAGGTCCACGCTGTCTATCACCATCTGGAGGTACTGGGAATATGCCTTAACCTGGCATTCTCATACCTCCAGCTCCTTAAAGCATTCCACCAGCTGGTCTTCCATTTTGTTAATGCTGGTCATGCAGTCGCTGCTGGGCCTCTGCACTTGGGCCCTAAAAGCCCTTATTGCGGCTTACTCCTCCTCCTCTATGGTTTCCTCGTCGTAGCTGGTTGAGGGGGAAGGGGAAGGCCTTTGACAGCGTCTCCTCTGGGGCTGATGTTGTTCCACCTGGTCCACGCCAGAGTCAGGCTGCCACCTCACCATCATGCGATGCCTTCTCTCAGTGTGGGCAAGGTGGGCAAGGTGGTTCCCTCACGCTGCTGCCTGAATTGTTTGTGGCAGGTCTAAAGAACATAAGATGGGAACATAAGAAGTGCCATACTGTGTCAGACCAATGGTCTGTCAAGCCCTGCCTGCATTCTGTCTCCACAAGTGGGTGGGTGGCTGGCTAATCTCTCTCTGCAGGGGACTTCTGTTCCTAACAGGTCATAAGGCAATCCATTCCCTGTTGTTCCAGCCCCCGTGCCTTACCTTGCAGATGGCGATTCCATCACCCTTCTCATAAAACCTCCAGACATCCAACCTTCTCTGCCGAATGTCTGGGGGTGTCACTGGTGACCTCTGCCTAGGGGTCCTCCTTGTCCTGGCACCAGCGCTGGGGCCGGCATCCGATTCCTCTCTGAAATGGGAACACATAAAGAACACCAAAGTAATATCATTCATTTATGATGATGCCTCTAGTCCTCCCTCCTTGGGGTGCTAGGGATGGCAACGGGAGATGTGACCCTGGCTGGCATGTGCAAATCCTGCCCTCCTTGGGGTGCTAGGGGATGCTAGGGAATGGGATGGCAAATGGAGAGACCCTTGCTGGCATGTGCAAATCCTGTCCTCCTTGGGGTGCTAGGGAATGCTAGGGATGGCAAATGGAGAGACCCTTGCTGGCACATGCAAATCCTGCCCTCCTTGGGGTGCTAGGGGATGCTAGGGATGGCAAATGGAGAGACCCCGGTTGGCATGTGCAAATCCTGCCCTTCTTTGGGTGCTAGGGATGGCAATGGAGACCCTGGCTGGCACGTGAAAATCCTGCCCTTATTTGGGTGTGTGTAGGGATGGCAACTGGAGAGCCTGGCCCATGTTTGGGTGGGGGTGATGTTTGTGCTCGTGCCTGAATGCTGGAAGAGCCTCCCACACTACAGTACCCTCTCTCTGTGGCAGACATCCACTGCTACCCACTGATGCCCACTGTTTGTGCCTGACTGATTCCCACCACCCACCCGCACGCCAATGAGCTCGCTCTAACGGATAGATCCTTTCTTGTCCTCAAAGTAAAAAAAAAAGTTTACAAACCTGGCAGCACCTCCTGTGCCCACCGCTTGCTCCTCATCAGAGGAGCTGGCCACCACCACTGAAGGTCCAGGGGCAGCGATCTCGTCCTCTGAGAGCATCAGTTTGGCCCCCAGCCGTGGAATTAACACAGCAGCCTTCTTCATTTGTTTTTTGTTTTTTTTAAACCAAACCAAAACAGTCACCCACCACACACCAACACGCACCAACCAGCCAAAAAACACACACAACCAAACCAAACACAAACAGCCCAAACACACGAAACGAACAGCCAGCCAGCCAAATACACATTCTCTCGCCACACAGGTCCGCACGCACTCGAATTTCCGGTTTCCGACACGATCGTGGGATCTCGTGATACCTTTTTCTGAACGCCCGAACCGAACCAAACACGACTGAACCCGAACTTGGCGAATGACCCGAACGCCTGAACCGAACGCCTGAACCGAGCCGCACCCAAACCGCAACCTGTTTGCACGTCCCTAGAGCCCACTAACACAGACATTTATACCTGTGCATAACATTACATAATCTGAGTAGTCTAATTGGAGCAATGATTCATTGACCTCAGTGATACTATTTTCAGTGTGTAATGTTACTGAGCATTTACTTGGCATAAGTTTTAACAGGAACAGGGCCAGCCACTATATATCAACATACATAGGGTCAGTGTTAGCCATTTTGCCACTCTAGGGAGACCAGCAGCACCTGAGCAGGGAGGCTGCAGCCAGTTGGGGTAACTGGGTAGGGATTTCGAAATTTTATTTAATAAAGTTTACAATTAAGCATGATTGGTAATACCACATGAGTGTTTTAGCCTCTGTCAGTCTAGATTCTGGTAAGCATATGGTATGGACGCTGTATGTGTTTGTGGGCTGGTGTACATTCAGCTCTTGTACTGGTAAATCCCTTTAACTGGGACATATGTGGGAGCACATGCTGCACAGACACGGACAAGGACAAAAGGTTAAAGTATTTCTATTTAAGTATGTTCATGTATGCCCTTCTGTGTGAAGCAACACTAAAGATCCTCCAGTTCCTGATTGGACAATGGAATACCTGGTCATAAGCCACACTGGGTGTTTTCATATGTGATGGCTCTCGTCACTGCCACGGACTTCTCTGGGTGGTGGCAGGAGCTGTTACTCTGGCCGGGACTCAGCCCAGCTGCCAAACAAACCCGGTGGTGGCGGGGAGATGCAAGGATGTGCGTCCACCCACCCACACTGTGTGGAGTGCCTCCCCCTGGCTGATGGGAGTCCATGGCAGTCAATGATGGCTGCCATGGTGCCTGGCTCCCCTTGTCACTCTGGACTGTGGTAAGTACAGCAGGCTACCAGATGCGCTTTACTCAGGGTCTGGCAGCTGGCTCCTAACTGTGGTGGAGCTTAGCCTGGGCTGTTACTTGTGGATTTCCCTGTGTCACAGTCAGCCCCCACCATGGTCAGGAGACAGACAGTGCACCTGGCGGGCACATTTTAATGTGATGGCAGCACCTGGTTTAACCCTTGCTAAAGCGGATTAAACAATGCTGTCATCACATTTGAAAACAACCCTGTGTCTAGAACAATACTATGTATGGATGCAAAAGAGTCTCAGTGGCAGGTCAAGTAACATGCAAGGCTGGTTATATTTTGTTAGCATAAACTAAAGTGGGCCATAAACTTCCGTGTAGAAGAGGTAAATGTAGACAAGCTCTCTTTGATAATTTTATTCCATTCCATTCCACTTTTATTTATACCCCGCACTCTCTCAAAAAGACTTGAGACAGCTTACAACATTTCAAAAAATACATTCCTGGGTTTGTTATCCCACACGGGACCCAGCACAACACAAAGTTAAACAGCAATTACAAAATCATCATATCACAAATTCCCCCCCCCCTTTATCCCAACTGATGTACCCACTCCTCTGATTCCCCACAAACAGGCAAACCCACAACTCACCCTTCTATTCCCCTGCTGCCACCAGGGGAAATTCAACCGACTCCACCCCTCTCTCACCAGAGGGAATCAGCCATACCCTCTTCCTCATCAGCAAACAAAACCACCCCCAAAAGGATATAGAAACCCACAGCATCTCCCGCTTCTGCCTCATTGCCCAGCCAAAGGGCATGCCCTTTAGAACGTGCCCCTTCAACACAGGCCCCGGCACGCGCTGCCGGCACGGCCTCTGGCTGCTCCCAATGTTATGGGGAACGGCCCGGAAGTTGATGTCTGAAAGGCCCGCCCCTGCAAGGGTGGGGGGAGGAGGATAGAGAAGCCCGCGGCCCCCAGCTCACAATAACTGCCCCCCCCCGTGCCCTCAACCACATACAGTTACTGTCCTGGTTGCCGGGGGGGTTCAGGAACACTGCCGCCATCTGCTCCATCCCAGCTTGGCTTCCACACACCGCTGCCACAACTGTCCTCCCTCCGGCCACTCCCTATGTTATGGGGAGCAGCCCGGAAGTTTGGACAATGAAATCATACTAATCAGTTTTCACTATCTGGATGACATGCTGCAGCGTTTGCACCGCACAAACTAGTGTGTTTTCTTTTAAAAACCTATTTCCAATGCAGAGACAGAAACAACTTTTGATTCTTCTGGTTGCATTTGTTGAGTTGCTTACACTGTAGTGGAATTTGGGAGCCGCTTCTTTGTGCCAATGCCTCCAAAGCTGCCCTCGACATGTCCACAAGGGCAATATGCCATTGCTTTGAATTCTGCAGCAGGTCCTTGAACAATCCTAGGTCTTTGGATCACCTCTCTGCTGGTTCCTTGATCCGTTTGTTCTGCCTTTGTTATTCTCCTCTTCCTTGGCATACGACTCTTGCTAGAAGAAAGCAGTGAGTGACTCCTTCATGATTTGGGACATCAGGTAATGGCCTCCAGCAACTCTTGGGCCCTCTGTGCTCGCTGCCTGTGCAGCACTGGTGGAGGATCTTTGTACATTCGGCTGTGGCCATTGGCACTTTTTGGGCGAGCTTAGCCAGAGTTGGGGGGCAATTTGTCTTCATCACTGCAGCAAAATCCACTACTTTGTTTCTTCATTATTTCAGTATGTGTCTTACTTTCACTTTGCTATTTTGGTATTCAGCACTTGGTTACTTTGATGTTATGGGATTCTGTACTTCATTGACTTTGTTCTTCCTTATTCAAAGGGACTTGTGTTGTTCGCTGCATTTTTCCATTGGTGGTAATGAAGGAAATGCACTAGACACTGGTCCCTCCTTATTTGGTACTTTTTTGTCTTTCTGCTCTGTTATATCACAGAGATGGACCAACCCCATTCACGTTCACATTCAAAAATGGAAGCAAAAAATAACCCTCCAAGGAGTACCACTGAAGACACAAAGTACTGAATACTGAAATGCTGGAATAATGAAATATTGGAGTGTACAAGGTAATCACGACTACCAAAGTAATGAAGCACCAAAATGGCAACTACCAAAATTACAAGTAACCAAACTACCAAAGCAAAGAATCCAAACGAAGGACACGATCCACAAACCACTTATTCTGGAGAAGTCCCTGTAACAGGGTGAAGACGTAGCCCACTAGAGGGAGTAGGATCTTGCCAAGAGAGGTGCTTTCTCAGTTGTTGTGTATCTATCCACCATATTGCTTATGAAACTACTTTGAAGAGAAGACATAAGGAATTCAAAGAGAGATTCTGGATCCAAAAGACAGAACAAATATTTTATGCATTTATACAAAAGTGGCTGCTGCAATTTTATTTTAACCATAGAACTGTAGGGCTAGAAGGGACCTAACAAAAAGAGAGAAAGAATCCTCCTTCCTGAACTGAGACATGATTAGATAAAACTAAACCATTTCCTATAGATGTTCACCCATTTTGGACTACTTCCATTCCTTTTATGGACCCCACCCCTCATCAAAGATTTATGTTCTGGGCAACAGAGGTTGCCAAGTTTTCTGTGTTCTTTCTTTTGCATTTTTTAAATCATTCCCCCCCCCCCCCTCTGTTGCCTTCCTCTCATTTGCTAGTTGATGTAAGAAATGTGAGCCTTGTTACATGAATATTATACTTTGTAGCACTTAAGTTAATGTGTTTGGTCACTTAACCTTTTACAACTGCAGGGAAAACTTCAATAGGCAGAAAGTACCCAAGTTGGAGTCTGCCAATACACAAAAATTAATGCCAGGGAAATATTATTGTGAAGGGTTTAACATCAGAGACCTGGGTGTTTGGGCCTAATAGGTTCTGTTCTCTACCATTACCAGTTGGCTGTGTAACCTTATGGAAATCACTTAGGGTCAAGTTCCTTTGTTATTAATGTGTGGTATCCTGCTCCTAGGGTTGCCATACCTCCCCCTTTAATCCAGGATGCTTATGAAAAATACATGGTGCAGGGCTGCATTGGTTCCAAATCAGGGCTTCATTGGTTCCATTGCAACCGTGCACCATGTATTTTTCATGGTAAGGCTGCCCAGGGCAGGACAACCCGTGTGGCTAGGCCCCTTCTGCCTGCCATGCAGTGAGCTCTGCAGCAGGGCCATGAATGACGGACGCTGGTGCCCATCACTCACAACTGCATCATGGCCTGGAGGGGTGTGTGTGTAGGTCCAGCCAGGGTAGGGAGGTGGGGCAGGACTGGGCGTATGCTCGTTTGGCCAGGGCGTGGCCTTTGCTGGTGACTCCAATAGGGACTGCCCCGCCTGGCTTCCCCACAGCTGTCTAGGCAGCTCTCCACGCTTGCCCCACTGTGACGGGCTAATAATAATAATAATTAATGATGACACCATTCACAGATGGAATGATAGCAGTTGCAGTCATAACCCGTAGTTTGGGAACCTCTGTACCAGGGGCATAAGGGGTAAGACTAGAATTAGAGGAAAGGGTGCAAAGGGTCTTTAAGAGCACTAGAATCTATAGGATAGATACCTAGCACTAGAAGCTAGGATAGAATCCAGGATTTGCAGTTCCAAACAGTCCTCTGCTGTCAGAATATAGTTGTGAAAACAGTTTGTACAACAATTGATTTATTCTTCTATGTGGCTAGCTTACTTATTTTGCTAACAAGTGTTTAACAATTGTTTGATATCTAATTAACAAATTGGCATCGAATTCACTTGTCATTAACAAGTGTTTGGCATCTAATGTTGATCTGAATTTTTTAAATGTGCTAATGTGGTTGGAGGCTAGTAATATGTTTTCACATGATAAAACTACACACAAAAGCAACGTTAAAGGATTGTTACAGGCTGCAGAGGCAAGCACTCAAATTTAAGAAATGCCATAAAGATCCTTAGGTTCGCTCCTTGGATGTATCCATTATTGTATATCTTTAATTATTGCATGCTCCCTCCCCCTGCTCCCAACGCTACAGTACGCAATATGGATGATGCTCTGAGAAAGATTTAGGTTTGTGTAGCAAAGTCTGGAGGTACAATGCCTGATTTGTTGCAGAACCTGAAAGGTGTATAGAGAACAAAGCTGGAATCTACAAGGAGAGAGAGGATGGTATCCAGTCAAGGCATTTGAATAACATCAAGGAGAAATTAATTCCACCCCTGCCTCTGTGACAGAGTTTCTGAGAGACAAAATCAAGGTTCCTGTGTGATTCTGGGACCGCAATGGGGCATGAAAGGACAGGCGGTCTTTCAGAACTGTGGGGCCCTGACCGTTTAGGAATTTTAAGGTCAAAACCAGCACCTTGAATTGTGTGCACTGGCTCCCTACCCTTTTGGAACACTATAGGGTAGGGAGCCATTGCAGACTACAGAGCACCGGTGTAATGTGCTCCTGGCACCTCACCCCCAAAAGGAGGTGAGCTGCCGCATTCTGGACTAACTGCAGCTTTCAAAGAGTCATTGAGGGCAGCCCCACGCAGGGCTGGCCCCAGGCATGTGCCATATGTGTGGCCACACATGGCCCCGCGGCCAGTTGGGGCCCTGCACTTGCCTGGCTGGGCAGCAGGCTGCAGCCAGCTTCTCCCCCAGTAAGTGATTCTTCCTCCCCTCACCTGCCTCTCCCTCCGTGTCGTGCTGCAGCTGCAGCAACAGGGACACCAGATGGGACTGTGAGATAAGGCTGTTTGTTTACAAACAGCTCCTTCCCATCAGAAGCTTGTAGCCTTGTAAAGAAGGTTCTTCGAGGTGACTCCCAACATTCTCACAACTGGGTTGTGCATGCTCACCCTATTTAAATAATAGACCACATGATGGTCTCAAGCTCCTCTAGTATAAAAAGCACTGACTCTCCCTTTCAGAATGACAGTTCCTTCCAACCCTTTCTAGAAATATAAGAAAAGAATTCCATGCGGGGCTGGAAGGGTGGGTGTTGTGAGAATGTTTGTAGCCATCTCAAAGAACCTTGTTTACAAGGTAGCAACCTTCTGTTCGTCTTCGAGTGGCTCCTCACATGATATTTTTACATGGCTCCGCCGGGTGGGGAGTCCGTGGGCGCGCCAGTGCATGGATGGGATGTGCACATGGCTGCACATGCATCCCCACTCACCCACCACTCATCCACACCCACATAGCTGTCTCTTATACACATCTAGATGTGTATAAGAGACAGACGTCATTCACACGGGGTTCCCCCACCCATGAACACACACAAATCTGCGTGTTTGTGGCTGGGAGAGGCCTGTGTAAAAAGGGCCACATTCTCACAACTGTCTTACTTATACTATCTTAGGTAGGAATTTAGGATGTAAATCAATATCTATTCTGTCTTGGAAAATAAATCTGCAAATATGGTTCTGAGATTATTATGGCTACTATTTCACTAACTCTTCTTAATAAAGTAATACTGTCTTTAAACCCGCACCCCATAACCAGTTCATTTACACCCCCATATAATCAATTCATGCTGCCCTGTGGGCACAAATTAAATGGTTATGGGTGGGGGCAGTGTGAATTGATTATATGGGGGCAGGGGTGCAAATGAACTGGTTATGGGATGGGAGCAGCATGAACTGATTATGGGGGCACAACCGAACTGGTTATATGTCTCTTTTCATGGCATAATGCGCTTAATAAGCTAGCTGCATTTTGGGTGTCTTGTGCGTGTGATAGCAGCACCTCTGGACTGGTTGCACCGCTTGCGTACACAAGGCACAGGCAGCATCAGCAGCAAGAAGCAACAGGCCCTGGAGGCCAGACTGGCTAAGCTCACCCCCTCCTCCAGTAAGGCAGTGGATGCAGTCAGTCTCTCTGTGCCTGCCTCAATGCCTGCTTGGCTGCCCCTGCAGTGGAACCACTCCTGGGGAGTGGTGGTAGACGCTCGGCTGGGGAGGGGGGGAAGCATTGGGAGGCCATGCTTCTCCATGGTTGCTCGGAGGGGTGGAGAATGGGAATCCTTCCTGTCCAGAGGGAGTAAGTTTTATGTAAATTTATACATTTGCATAATTAGGTGGTGCCTAATCATGCAAATTAGGCCCCGCACCAAGACTTCCCACATGGCCTCACAAACCCTGGATGACAGTGCCCAGATCCGAATCAGAGAAAAAAGGTAGCAATTAGTGTGCTCCAATTTGCAGAAGTACTGAGCATTCACAGTGGGAATGGAATGCAATAAGAGCCGCTGTTTTGCTGTGTAAAATGCTAAAAAATGGCAATAACTCCGAAGAAAGATCAGGTTCCATGCATGTTAACTTAAGATAGACAAATGTATCACTTCCCCATCTGTAAAATGGGGATAATATTACTCTACCTCAGAGTTGTTAAGATAGATTCAGTACCACTTGTGAAGTATATTATAGTGATGAGTGCCAAAGAAAATAGACCATGTGGAAATTATTTCAGTGTAGTTTGGATTGTGTGTAATATAAAGGTCTGAGGCCACATGCTAAATGTTGGAGGTAAAGTAGTGAATTGTTGCCTATTTATAAGAACCATTAATCCTGTGTAGTGAATAAGGCAGGAGTGTTCTAGAAAAAATATGTTATTGTGACTGAATTCGGCATATAGTTCTTTTAGTCGATTTGAAGTTTTTCAGTTATTTAATTGATATGAAAGGTTTTAAGTTTTGTCAAGTAGTTTTGACATTGCATGGTTATTGTTTTGGGCACTGGAGGCAGTTGCTTCTCCCTGTCACTGGAGTTCAGAAGGGGGAGGGCTGCCACTGCCAAGGATGCTGCTGTTGATAGGTAATTAGAGACTGATGGTTCTGAGGGAGGGTGTAAGCAAGCTCCGTGGAGGAGAGGAGCTGAAGAAGTTGAGCCTCACAAGCAGGAGAGAGTACTTGCAGAGAATCTATAGGGAGCCATACCCTGGGAGAAGGGTTTGTTATGGTGTCTCCCTTACTAACCCCTAGGCCAATTAAAGTCTGAAGAGGCTTTTGGATTTGCCTGCCCTAACCCAGCCAAAATAAGCAGAATACAAGAACCCTAGCTACGTGTGAGGTAGTTAGTACTTTTAAACTCTATTTGTTTTATTCTTTTGTCTCATCCTATTTTCCCCATTTGTTTCCCACCTTTTGTTAAAATCTATTCTGATTGTGTTACATTTAAATAGTCCTCAGATTGTTCCAACATGACAGCTTGTGTGACTTGTTCTCTGGCAGCTGATGTCTTTGGGGAATTAGCCTTCGAGCTGCCAGTCTCCCTGTGCCACAGCCCATGGCCTCAGTCAGAGATCATCTGTCAATTATCCCCCTTCCAGAGAATTGATCCTTGGCACTGGGGTCCTTGGCCTGTCCCCCTGTTGTTCCTCACAGTGCTGGAAGCTGGCAAGCCCCTGCTGGTTCCCATACCCCCCTCTCATAAGGCTGTGTCAGTATCTCCAACCTATCCTGCCTCCTTGAAGGCCAGGTGTTGCCCCTTCAGCTCCCTAGAGGTTTGCTGTCTCCACCTAGCTTGCCCCAAGGTGCTAAATGGCCCCTCCCATACCTGGTTCCTTCCACCCTACTGCTCTGGTGGTCTGATGGCTTCACTGCTGTTATGAGTCCCAACTCTGGTCACCTGAACAGCCCATTTCCGATCATCTGACTCTACTGGTCCCACTTGGGTTACTGCTCTTACCTCAGCGTATGAACCTTTCCTCAATTGGGCCTCAGGTGCCACATGGCTGTGGAACTCCCTTCCGGTGGGGATGTGTCTGGCCCCAGACCTTCCCTCCTTTTGAAAAAGCTGTAAGACTTGGCTGTTCCCTCAGGTGTTTGGTGGGGGAGATGGGTAGAGGGTGGTGGAGGAGAGGGATGGGGGGGAAATAATATGTTTTTATAATTTTATGGTTTTATAATTGTTCTATATTGTTGTAAGCCACCCCGAGCTGCCTATGGCAGGAGGGGTGGGATATTAAAGCTTTTAATAAATAAATAAATAAATGAGTGCCAAGGTACTGGCTAGCCCTGTGTTTGGCTCTGCAAGGACTTAACCAGAGCACTCTGGCACACCACCTTCGCAAGAACTGTCCTGGGAATGATTAGGGCCTGAATTTCTTGTTTTAATATTTTTAAATGAATTTAGTGCCAAATGGACAGTAATAGAGACTGAAGTGCTAAATCTGGATTAAGGTGGTCCTTGTTGCAGAGTAATAACTGATTCGCAGTCAGTAAGGAGAAATGCAGCTGAAGGTTTAAAAACAGAACTTTACTTAAGCTTTCTCAGGCACAGATCCTTAGTTGCATCTAACTAGTATGAAGACAAAATGGAGACTGAAACAAAGAGAGAAGGGAAGAAGGAGTGGTTACACAAAGGAATTCAACTGCAAAACGCCATCTCCCTTCCATGTACATATAAACGTAGCAGCGCCATCTGGTGGCTCTATAGTCAATTACTGTTCTTAATGCAGCAGGCATTCACTTATGGATGTATATACAAACACTCCTGACCCTGCAATAGGGTTGCTGCTTCCCTCTGGGAGGCAACCCAGAGGAGAGCAGGGTAAAGAGGCTGTTCTGTCCCCTGTCTGATATAACCCTCCCCCTGATGAGTGGCATAATGTCACAACGCTCCACAAAAGAGTGGGGCAGCTTATTTTCTTCATGCCCTTTCTGACGTGACTGCCTCCCAGAATTAGGTCAGGGTAGGCTGCCCTGGGTCATATGAGGGCTGTGGGTAAGAAACACCAACTCTGGCACTGCTGGGGGACAGGGCAGGGGACAGCTCTGTGGAAGACTCTGCCCCAGCAGCCACCCTCAGGAGTAGCAGCAGTAGCACCCCTCTCCCTGCCCCCCCCCCCCAGCAACAGTAACAGCATGGAGCCTTGCCATGGCGCCTCAGGCTCCTGCTGCTGCTCCTTTCCTGCTCTGCTTGAAGCTTTTCACTCTAGCAGGGGGGCACTGGTGGGATCCTCAGGCACCATAACAGAACTTGCTGCCCCTGTGTAGGTAGGGGGGCACCATTGCTGCCACTCTTGAAGGGAGCTGCTGTGGCAGGTGTTTCCATGAGGCCCTGTTCCCCGCCCCCTGTTCCAGTGACGTCTTCCCATGCCTAGGGCCCTCCTGTTAGCTGTGTGACCAGAGAAATCAAGGCTTATCCTGGAGATGTGGTAACCCTACCCTGCAAACACACTCATGTTTAAGCTCGAGCATATAAGAAGTTTAATAGTTTTTAGTTTGCCTGCTCATGTGTTTAAATTTAAGCATATGTATATGACTTTGTAGGATCCAAGCCTAAATGAAAATAAAAAAGTGAGGCTGATAATCTACTAATTATTCTCAACAAGATCTCAAACTATGATCCTAAACAGAACCGGATGCCTCATGAGATTAGAAAAGGGATACAGAATCTTCTGTCTTTTAGAGCACTTGAGTATATTAAGTCCTGGTCAGTGGTAATAAAAAATGTTTCCCATATTGTTTAACTACTTAGTTGTCAACTCTCGCCCTGTGTGTTGCAATTTTCCTTTTTTGCAAAATAGGGATAGTGACAAACAGTAGTGAATTTTTGAAAAATAATTAGTTATATTATTACACACACAACTGTGTGTGTTAGTTGCCATTTATAAATGTTTGGAAGTTGTGCAGTAGTTCTTCCTACCTCCTAGTCAATCTGTTTAGTTTATCAACTTTTACAGCATTGGGTGTTTATAGATGGAGCCCCCCTACCTACACAGGGGCAGCAAGTTCTGTTATGGTGCCTATGGTGTTTTTAGATGTGACGGTGCTCAGCACCATCATGCTTTGATCCTGCCCAGAGTGAGATGCTTGCTCTGAGCAGGGCATGCCCGGACCACCAAATAAGAGTGACGGCAGCCCAGGGTTAGGAAGGACGCAGATGAGCATCTGCATAGCCACACCCCATGCTACCAGGAGTGGCCCGCCTCCCTCCCTGACAGGCTGCCATGGCCTATGAGACTGCCGTGGCTGCCCGGAACCACTGTGGACCCAGACCGGTGTTAGTGCAAGCGGGCCAACAGATGTTATAGCCTGCTTTACCCCGGTCTGGAGTCCCTTTCACAGGCTGGTCTCGAGGAACAGCCCGGACTAAGTGTGCCATGGCCTGTGCAAACCTGGATTCCGGCCCGGGTCAGCATCTGGTGACCAGTTTTAGATGTGACGGCACCACGGATTTCCATGCTTGGAAACATGTGGCAATCGGTGGTACCGTCACAACTGAAAACACCCAGAATTTTCCAATAAAGGATTTGATTTAGCAGATCCATTCAGACTGGGCAAACCTTGGAATACAGTAGATAGACATCATAACATCTAATTTAAAGGATGTTCTTATAATCTGCTCTTAGAACTATAAATCCTGGTTCCCGGAGTTCCAGCCTCAACACTTCTGCTGACTTAATTATTGCCTTTGGCAAATCACTTCGGTTTCTCCTAGGTATTTGTCTATAACATCTTAGAAGGAGTTAAAAGAATAGTAGTTAATGGGACCGATCTCAAGCCCTGTGAATGCCACACGTGCCCTGTGCATACAGCTCACACACACCTCTGTTGGTGCATGCTTCAGTGCAGGATCCACATGCACACTGTGCAGTGTACGCAGTGGGTTTGGGATTGCACCCAGTGTTTCTACAGTGTTTGGAAGAAATAAAGAAATATAGAGCTGCAAAGTAATATTATGTTTTTTGTGTATATTCTATAGTCAAAAATCTACTTGGTTCCAACCCTTTAACAGAGAACTTGGGACTCCTGGCTTCCAGCCTCTCCATCTCACTCTACTCCAGTAGGCTGCACTCCCTTCACAAGTAATTCAGTAGTCCTGGTTATTAGCTTGTTCTCGTCTTCCCTGCTCAGCTCTCAACTTTGTAACAGATAACCCAAATAGATTAGCTGGGGAGAAGGGGCGGGAGCCAGGACTCCTGAGTTCTCTCTTTCTTAAAGAGGAAATGGAGGGGGTGAGGGGTCAGCTCACGTCCTCCTGTCCCCAAATTCAGTGTTGCCCCCAACCAGCAGAGGAAGAGGATTGGGGCTGAAAGACTAAAGCAAAGTGTGAGTGCATGGAACCTAAGTTGTAAGTGAGCACAATATATGAGACTGTACAATGTTTTTACTGCTAACATGGCACGGACGTTATGGCGGGAGCCTTATCTTGCTATTTCTATGCTTTTTAGTGCATGATTGAATTTGCAAGGGTCTTAACTCTTGTAAACCAGAGGTTTTTTGACAATGGAATATCCAGGTTTTTTGTAAAATACAAAGCAGCCCCCTACCCTTGCTTCCTTCCCCCCACATCCAAGCACCCCCTACCCTTGCTCCCTTCCCCCCACATCCAAAGCACCCCCTGCCCTTGCCTCCCCATATCCAAAGCGCCCCTTGCTCCTTTGCCCCCACACCCAAATTGCCCCTTGCTCTCACTCCTTTGCTCTTCCCACCCAAAGTGCCCCCTGCCCTCGCTCCCCCCACCCAAAGTGCCCCCGCCCTTGTTCCCTTGCCTCCCCCCAGCCAAAGCACCTCCATGCCCTTGTTCCCTTGCCTCGCCCCACAACCAAAGAG
>QEPC01006863.1:3130170-3168020 GCA_003113815.1 Sphenodon punctatus
CAAAGCACCCCCTGCCCCTGCTCCCTTGCCTCCCACACCCAAAGGGCATCCCTGCCCTCGCCCCCCCACCTTCCCTCCCTCACACCCCAAAACCCCAAGGAAGAATTGCCTCGAGCCTCACTCAGGGAAGGGAAAGACAGGAGAAGAGGCAGCGAGCAACGCTCCTCTTCAGAGCAACCCCATCCCTCTCCATAGGCTAACATTGGGTTTTTCACAACTCCATAACTTTAAAACTACTAATTAGATTTACAAATAAAACCCCAAAGGCACCCCCCCTGGCAGCCTCCTTTAATTTTCTAAAAGGCTAATTCCTCATCATCATCAACACTCAGCCCCTCTACCCTGCCCAGATCAAGATGGTCTGACAGAATGAAAAATGAGGCTTGAAAGTGCAGTCTTCAAACTGTGATATCTCAGCTTTTATCCAACTGATTCAGCTGACATTCATTCAGCATGTCCCGTTCAATCCAGTGATACAACAAAAAAATGACACAATCCTAATGCTGATCATGTTGATTTTAGAAAAAATAGAATGTTTGGTCTTTATAATGTAGCATGCAACACACCTTAACTATTAGAGTGCTCCTGTGCTTTAATAATCCCTGACAGAAGCCAAACTTCTTTGATGCTTTTTCCAGTGTTAGCTTGGTCAGAAGAAGAAGCTCCAGTCCCAATAGTTTTAATGCATTGTATTTAAAGTAACAATATAACATTTGAATTTTACTTTGTTGTTGGGAATCCCCAACTCTAGTAATACCTTTTTTAATCTGAATTTTACACTTCATTTCTATCTTTTTCCCATACTTCAACAAAAAGTACTGTTGGACTGTGTTAGCACACTGAAGATTAGGAGAAAGGGGGAATTTGAAGAACCATAGATTTTGTGACCAAAAGAATGCAGTACACTGCATTCCTTCATATGCATAAGGATCTGGGCTAGAACCAGGGCTGGCTCTGTAGCACCACCACATCTCACAGGCCAGGGCCATGTATTGACTAGAAAACCTTTCCTGGTGTTGGTCAAACCACAACCGTCCCCTCAGCCCTGCTTCAGGCCCCCAGCTTCCTGACTGTCTGCTGGCCTGTATACAAGGCCAGTCAGCAGCTACAAGAAGCTGGGTGGATCATCAATTGTTTCCTGTTCCTGTGTACTGATGTCTGTGCCTGATGCCTGCCTCAACTCGGTACCGGCTCTCTGCACTTCCTGTTCCTGGTGTCTTCTGGGCCAGTGGGAGGCTGGCCTTTCTGAGCTCCCTTTCAGAACGTGGCCCTTCTACCCCTCTCTGGTGAGCCTGGTTGCCTGGGTACTGGAGCTGTGCATCTGCGGTATCAGTTAGATGCACCCTTAGCAACGCCCAGGGAGGTCCCCTAGTGACCCCCCTGTGGAAGCGCATCCTGCCTGGCATCAACGCTGCTTCTGCATGATTTCTGCCTTGTCTCTCATCTCATCAAACCCAGTCTTACTTGTTCCTGATTTAATTCTGCCTATCTTGATCTGAGTCTACTTGTCCTGACCCAAGTTCATCCGCTTGTCTCATCTAGTCTGCCTTTCTGCTTGTGGTGTCCAGTCTGTCTGTCATCCCTGCCTTTGGGTATTTTCAGACATTATGAGATCACAGTCGACCACAGTCAATCCCGTGGCTGGGCCAAAGCGCCCTGAACGTCTGTTTCGCGGGTGCCAGATGTTCACCACAGTCAGTCCCCACCAGGGGTCAAAAATAACCACGCTTCCAGAGCTCCGGCCCG
Organism: Sphenodon punctatus; assembly: GCA_003113815.1. Lineage (NCBI taxonomy): Eukaryota > Metazoa > Chordata > Lepidosauria > Sphenodontia > Sphenodontidae > Sphenodon > Sphenodon punctatus. The sequence goes on from QEPC01006863.1 coordinate 3,131,917, forward strand.
GACCATCGCCGAAAACATGGTCAAAGCGTTTCCCACCAGGAAACAAAAAAAGTAACGACTGAATGGCAACCACCGGCCAGAATCAAGCAACATGATTCCCTGCCAGGGACAAAGCATGCAGCATCGCTGCCAGGCAATGAGCAACAACACAGACTGGGGAGGGAGATTTAAAGGGCACACAGCAGCAGGGGAACGTGGTAGGATGGAGCGAGGCAGAAGGGAGAGGAGAGCGGGGGCGAAAGAGCAAGGCTGGAGGAGGTGGAGGAGGAGGCGCAGGCAGAGGAGGAGGTGGTCGTGTTGCACATGGAGGCGGTGGAGGGACAGCAGCAGCAGCAGCCAGGACGAGTCACCCCGGCTCCTTCCGGGTGCTTTGACCACGGCCCGGGATCGGCGTAACGTCTGTTGCGCTGCCCCAGGCCGTGGTCTGACGGTCCAATTCCCTGCCGTGGTCCCACTCCCATCACATCTGTTTGGGGCCTCTCTTGCCCACGGGGGGGTGGGGTGTTAGCCGGTTTGCCACCACTGGGAATCCACTGTGGTGAATCAGGCGCCCGTAACGTCTGAAATCACCTTGTCTTCTCTGTTTGGTTCGTGCGCTGACTCTCATTCTTGATTGTCCAGACCTGATCCCTCACTCTGTATCCTAGCACCAATCCTGTACTGAACCGCCTACACCGTGATCCTAGACCTGATCCTGCATGACTCACTGCTTCCCTAGTCTGCACTCATGACATTGACTCTGTAAATGGAGAAGAGGTTTAGCACACTACTCATTTATGTTCTCTTGTGCTGTTTGGGATAAAACCGAAACATCCCCAATTCCCGTATTTATAAATATGTCTAGAAATAATTTTTGCTGTATGTTAGATTTTGATTTATCGAGAAATGGAAACAGAAACAGGAATTGATTCCTTGGTATACCTTTTCTGTAAGTTACTATGTATGTGTGGACTACCTTAGATTAATTTTGATGTTGCCACCTCTTCCCATGTTTCCACAGACTGGCTCTGTAGTTTTGGGGTGGGGTTTGCACCTTTATTGATTTTTTTAAAAAAAAGAAAAGGAAAAAAAAAGACTTCCTTGTGGTATTATATAAAGTAATAGTTTCTTGGCTGTAGTCAGTTACTATGGCTTTCTACACTTGTCATCAAGCAGCCTGATATGAATTAGTGCATAAGATGGGGAGATTATTTAGGTCTTGGCAGAACACAGGGCAGTATGTTCCAATTTATAGGATGAATCTCAGAAAATATTTCCGAAGAAACCTTTTATTTTTTTATTTTTAAATGATGGATGATTTATGTTAGTAGAATGTTCACATGCTATTTATATAGCTGTTAGAATTTATCAAGACTAAATATGTTTAATCAACAGAGGTAGACTTTATAGCTATAATGTGCAACAATACTTGCAAAATATAAATGCAATTTAGTCAGTGAAATAAGGTTTATTTTCCACTGGACCAGGGAGCTAGCTAAATAACTTGTTTAAGACTTTTATTAAACTTTTAATTATAGTAGGTGAGGATTTAAATATGCACGTAGACACTGAATATTTTGTCTTTATAAGCAAAAGAAAACTTAAAATAAATTTAATTTTAAAATATTAACTTAAGATAAAGTATCATCTGTTTTTCCATTTTTTAATTTACTAAGTATCCAAAAATATATCTAATATTCTAAGTAAAAATTAGATCCCAACTACAGTATTTAACTATTTCAACAGAGGATTTTAGTAGATTCTCTTAATGGTTAGTATTTAGTCTTAGAGGAAAACAAGCACAGATATACACTCTAAACATACGGGCAAGTATTAAGTGAGTGTATTTTAATACATAAGAAAACCTTGCTTTTCTCTTGCCAAGCTAATATAGAGTATAGAAATGCAGGTAGAAACTGTCTTGTAGTACATTGCACTCAGTTGTGCAAACTTATTTTTTTAGGGTCAAAGAAGAACAAAAACCACAACCGACACAGTAAGTAAATATCTTAAAAGTGCAGTAGGCTTGACTTTTCTACCTTTGCCATGTTCTGCTTTCTGCACCTTTGATGGTATTAGCGCTCACTAATACCTGATAGGCTGCAGCTAGATTGTCATCTGCTTCCTGATTGGCTTGTAAGAGAGCTGCCTGCAGCTTCTTACTTCATCCACATGTTAGTTGGATGTAGTTTCTTGCTGCCTGCTTGTGAACTGGTTAAGTGTAAAACTCCCCCTCCCCCCCCTTACATCCTTAGTGGCTGACTTCTTGCAGCAAACATTCCCATTGGCTGTAGCTTTTCCGCCTGTATATTTCTATTATTATTTGATAAGAAAACATTAAAACTAGTGTGATTTATTTGGTTATTTAGTCACATTATTTGCTTATTTAAACAGGTGGTTTCCCTTTAGTGGGATCACTGAGCTGGTAAATAACGTTCTTCAGCCACAGCAAAAACAACCAAATGAAAAGGAACCCCAGACGTAAGTAAGCTGCTCTATGTAGACTAAATATCTCTAGCATTAAAACATACTGGAAGGTATGTTTAAAATAATTGCCCATGAATAGCATCCTTTTAAGAACATTTTACAGGCCAAAACTGATTTTGCTCTCTGAGCTTTGATGGCCTCAAGAAAGCTGAAAAGTAAGGGTTTACCAATAGTTGAATCACTGGAGTAGAATAAAATGTTAGGAATCCTCACTGCTCTACAGATGGCCTGGCCCTGTAAGAGACCCCCATGTAGAACGTCCGTAAAGTTTGTGAGTTTCATGCATAGAGAACTTGATTTATCACTCGTGTAGCATTGTATCCAAGTATGATTATGCCCATATGTAGTATTTGTATAGATCATGGATAGTATGTTGTTCAAAGTCTCCATACTCCATATGAATAGCTCTTAGAAGAGCAGGAAAATTACCATTTTCATTTTCAAGCCTTTGAAATATCTGTCAAAGTTCTAAGCATCTTGTTTTTATAGTGTCATGCTTAGATGGATTTCTTTTAAGGAGAGCCATATGAGAAATTAGCTGCTGTTGTCATTTGAAAAGGTTATGGTTGTGACATAAATGGCAAAGTTAGGAGATTCAGACTTATACTGCTTTTGTGTTACACAGTTGTAAATAAAAATTTAAAAGAGAGGAAAATCAAGAATAATTTAAATTTAAGTTTACAATTTCACTGTTGCTGAAGCATCTCTCTAATTTGTTGTTTTTAAACATTAATTTTAAGAAAAAAGCCTTGTGGGTTGATGCAATTAAAAAAAGTTTTGGAAAAATACTTATGTCAGTTTTAAAACATGAATATTATTTCTATTATTTTTCATGAACAGAAGAATTTTTTGTCTATTATTTCTTCACCCTTGGAAATACTTCTACATCTGCTGCAAACACCTGTGTATAGTCCTATTGAAGTCAATGAGATTACACTCAGGAAAGTGTTTACATGAAACAGGCATGTAAATGTTGTTCAGGACTGGGACCTTAGGTGGTATTTCTTTTTTTTTTCTCTCACTAAGTTCTGGATGTATTTAGTGAACTATATAGGAAAATGCAGAAACATAAAAATCCTTACAGTATAGATGTAGAGTAGTGTTTTAATATTCTGCTTTGGCTAAACTAGAATTTTTTTTGAAGGCAAGCAGTATAATCTCCTAAAATCAATCAACAATGGAAATACTAATGACACTAGAGATGCACAAATAATTAGCTGTAATGCTATGTATGTTTTATTATCTTTATTTTTTCACAGACTTACTGATTCTGGTTGGTAGTCTTACCCGCAAAGCACTCTGCTGGTGCAAGTCTCCAGTGAAACAAATGGGGCTTAAGGATCGGCCTCTCACTCCTGCAATTTCTGGAGGATACTTGATGTACCTCTTTAGCACCTCTATTTCTATTTCCTGTTGCTTCCCAATGACATATATGTAGTGGCTAATTACTAAATCTAATGATTAGCATGATTTATTACTTGGATATAAGAGCAAGATAAAGGAATGAGGATATAGACCTAATTATATTTTAGTTTTCCTTACAATCTATAGAACAGATACATAATGTAGTCGTATTTCATAAACCTGAAATTGGTGATTTCTGGTAAAATTGCTATCAATGCATAACTTCTTCAGTGAGTGCAACAGCTTGTTTTTAGTTACCACTTAACACTTCAATGCACTATTTTACAAGATGTTGTTAGACATATAAATATTTGTCATAATCAGCATATGGCCAAATTATGTTCTGTCATAGAAGTGCAGCTCCCAATGAAATCATGACATCAGAACTCCTGTAGCTGAGATTAAAACTTGGTTGTCAACCTTGGAAAAAGGTGGTAGACTTTACTTTGTTATATTGTTTTTGTTGCTTTTTAAACTGTTTCTTGTATGTTGAAAAAATCTTTAGAAAAGCAAAAGATTACAAAGTTTACTAGGAAAAAAAGCATTTATAACGTTCATAGTGGAAAAAAGCATCAAAATGAATTTGGCTTCTTCTGGCATTCATTATCATTACTTTATGTATTATTAAGGTTCTGGTCCTTCAGGGTAATTTCAGACGTTACGACATCACAGTCAACCACAGTGAATCCCAGTGGATTTCCTGTGGTGGCTGTGATCGCGGTAACATCTGAATGATCCTCGTCAGATGTTCACCACGGTGAATATCTCAGATTGTAAGCCCTAGGGCAGGGACCGTGACTATTCAATTACTTTGTAAAGCACCAGGTACATTGCTTGCGCTATATAAATGTTTGCTAATAATAATAATAATAATTAATATCTGGTGGGGATCAAATCTGACCACGGTTCTGGACCTCCGGCCAGCCCGAGGTCCAGAACTGTGGTTAGATTGGCCACGATCCGTGATGGGCCAAAAGTAATGTCTGTTTCCTTGGCCCATCCTGGATCATGGCCCCGACCATGGTACAGGATCGGGCGCAGCGACCGCATTGGCTGCTGTGCCCGCCCGTATCCCCAAGGGCGGGCGGTTGAGGGAGTGTGGTGGGGCGGGGCTGTGCAGTTGCGCCACGCAGCCCCACCCCCGCCGAGATTCCTCAGCGTGATGGAGCCGGCACATCTAAAGGACGCCCAGCTTCATCACGGACCGGGATCTGAGTGAGATCCCAGTCCAGGATTCAGCGTGACAGGCCGAACAGCCTGTCACATCTAAAATTACCCTATGTCTTTGTTTATCTGAGATAGGGCGCATATAGGATGGTGGGGAAAGGCAGCGATTGTCTGACTACAGAGATAAGTGCTCTTTAATGCCTGCCCAAGATAGAATGTAGCAATAAATTTTAAATAGTTAAAAAAGCACTTTGTTCATGTAAGTGGTTTGTATGTGTGCTGTTGTGAAGTAATTATGTTGTGTTGATAACATATGACAAGACTATGGGAGAGAGAACATACTATCTAAAGAAAACAGTGAAGCAGGGTGCGGGGACAAATCTCTGGTCCACAGATTCTTACCTGCTGGCATCCCACACCCTTGTTTAAAGCAACCTGACCGCTGCGGATTACTTCTGGGTGGAAACCAGACCCCCTACGTAAGTGGGCCAGACCCCCCTGCAGGATGGTCCAACCTGCAAAGTGCTACAGGTTGGTGGCAATGGGGGAAAAATCTGGTCCTTGATGGGGCAAAGGTTTCCCTGTGGTAGAGCATTAATCAACAGAATTATTAAATAGCAAATTAGTACATTCGCGTGTGTAGATTTGAACATCTCTGCGTACTGTACCTTTAGAGTAAATGATAACTAGTGACTTCTTGACAGGTGGGCTATCTAAACACATGACTAATATCTGCAAATACAAGATCTACTACTCATTTCACCTCTAATGTACACTGAGTCCTTGCAGAGCCAGAGGGTGTAAGTGCCTGCAGGAAGCCATTTCTAATCCTGTCCCTGGCATAGACCCCTGTAGAAAAGTCAAAACTGACTAAGATAACCACCTATACTTAAGGGACAACATGTGAAAGGATAAAAAAAACTTGGGTAGACTTCATCATTGGGTGCATGGAACATGGGAGGGCGCCATCTTTAAACATGGTGACAATCACTGTTTGTTGACTGGTGTCTCCTCTTCTAAGTATGGTACAAGGTTAATCTTGGTGTCCAACCCAATGTTTTCAAGGTCAGACAATCCAATAAAGATGTTTCCAGTGACAAAAGAAAGTAGGCTTCGCAATTCTCTCAAAGCAAATTGTCAACATTTTCTTTGTGAAACTTTTCCTTACATACCAGTTGAAATATAAATGCTGTATATAAAACTGGAATATAAATATGGAATTAATAAGTGCTATAATATACTACATGATATTAAACAAATTAATGCGACCACATTTGCAGTATGCAGTACAAGAAATGTAATTTTTTGACACTTGCATTTTTCAGTTTTGCATGTTGCAATAAATCAGGAACAGAATGGAGACATTTGTCCAGAAAAAAAGCTCCACTCGGGTCTTTGTACCACCCAAAATCTTTCAAATGTAACATACTTGCATAGCTGCTATCATCCAGGCTACAGCAGTCACATGCAACAAAGAAGCATTTCCTGAGATGTCCATTTTGAGCAGAGAAAGAAGTGGGGGGAAGCAGTGAGATTGGTTTACTTTTGTACAGTGCACAATGAAGCTCATCAAATATTTTGCAATGAAGTGATGACTGTAGGACCTTAACAAGGTATTCATCGGCTCTGATAGCTCACTTTCTGAGGACATAATTATCTTCAGCAAAACCTAAAAGAAATTTCTCTGGTGATGATTTCAATGCTGACAGTTTTGTTCCCACTTTGCTGGTGACATCACATCCTGTGAGAACGTGAACCTTAATAAGAATGCTGCACAAAATTGGTCCTAGTTTCTGTTCAAGCATGCGAAGAGGAACAAATCTTTATCACCCAAGCCTACTTTAATCCAGAGTTCCAAAAGTCCTTTTTCAAACAGTTGAAACAAATTATCAAAGAAAGACAAAAACATCTGTATCATTATGTTATGAATTGGAACAGTTCTCTATCTTTCCTAACTAGCAGCAGGACTTAAACCCCCAGTAGGCAGTTCCCAATTCCAAGATCTTGGCAGAAGCACTATGAAACAGACCACAAACCCCTTAAATAGACATATGTTTATTACTATATCATATAGAAAGAACTGGTAATAAAGCACCAATGCACTTGCATCTAGCAATAGTCTTCACCTGCTCTAACAGCAAGCACACATACACAAATGCATACATATGTGTTCTTACACATCAGAGGTCTCAGGTCTGGTCTCGAGAGGAGAGGCAGGGTGGGGGCCCAATTGAGGTCTATCTAGGAACCTAGCTGCTGGAGTCTTGGCTTTTCACAGCCTTTGAGAGCGTTGGAAAGGGTCAAACACCGCTCAACTGGCAGCTACCTAAGTAGCTGGTCAGAGGGTACCGTGAAGGACACCGATCCTGTCTAGAACTGGCCTTTTTATCCAGTGACTGTCTTATGATTACCCAGAGTACGGGGTTGTCAGTGCTAAGCCTGGAAAGATCTCCCATTAGCTATTCAGATTTGGGATACTTTCTGCTTAGTCACTGTTATTACGGGCTGTCCTAACCCGTTAGATCCTGCCTACCCCTCCCTCCAGATGGGAGGCCTGACCCTTGGCCATGATTTGCCCATACCCCTTTCTCTGAGGTGTCTTGATGTCTGACCAGTCCATCTTTCCTCATTGCATTGCTTAGTCCTTATCTGAAACCTTCTCTCTCATTTATTATTTACTTTAATGTACAGCCATGTTCTGGGAACGGACAGTTCTTGGTAGTTCTGTTCTTGCTAGATGACAAGAATATATCCCGGTCAGCATATTTCTCTCATTTCCTTCTCCTCTTGCTAATAGGAATTGATTAAGCAGTTTTGCTATTATGAATTAACTAGGCAGTATTGGCTATGGTCAGAGACACAGACTGCATGAGGCCTGAACAAACTCAGTGAACCAGCTAAATTGAAACATAGGCCTCAGGCTGGCACAGACAAAAGAGGCCCATAAGAAGGAGAAATCATAAATAACTCCCACTCTAGCAGGAAGAATGTATTTCCAAGGCCGTACTAACTACCCCAGATGGCCACTATCTCTAAAAAAGAAGGTTTGCAAGAGATAGGGAGGTAACCTCAAAGGGTCAGACCGGCAATTAAGCAGTGGAGAAGGAGAAGCTCACCAAAAGTAAAAGTAGTTTTAATGTGATGAAGTCCTCTTATTTCTGCACCTGGTATGATCAAAGAGGGGACCCTGAAACATGTATCCCTAATAAATAATGCTATAAAAGGGAAAGCCCAGGTCCTTACCATTTGTCATTGACGCTAACGGCCACAAGAATTTGCAGTGAGCGCGTGGGTCTTTGATCCTAAACGACGCTCTCAAAGATCCAGAGACTCCTACCCAGCTGCCTGCTGGGCCCCCTTCCCTTCTCCTATGAACCAGCCTACGTCTCGAACTGTGCCTCTGATGCGTAAGATATCTTGAGTTACTGGGGTCTGTAACTGAGAACACTGCAATGCCCAGATGTTAAGTGTCTATCCAATAAAATAGAGTTGTACCCACATACGTTGGCATGTTTATTGGCAACCTTCGATCCCGCTTGGGGTAAATTGAGGCACGCCACCTCATTTATTTCCTAACATTGCCAGCCTGTCTCTCATGATCTGCATTTTCAATATTCCTAAACTGAAGTTACTATAAAGTATATAGCAAGAAAATAAAGCATATAGGAAACTCATAGTATCCTTTCAGTAGTTACAGATGTATATAATATTCTCTTGGTTCTATAATGCATAATGCTTCAATCAGCCTATTAATTCACTACAGTCCCCCCTTGTTAACTGGGCCCTTCCCAGTTTAACACATCACTTGCTTATTTTCATTTTGGGATCACATAAAATGCTCTGTGCTTAAGTGGGCCTACCAGTCTTTTTACCCAATATATTATACATAATATAGCCACAAGCAATACAATTTGTATTATTACAATATTAATAATTGGATGGATTAACAGGTTTAACACGCCAGTAGCCATTGGTGACCACCCAAAGATACTTTCCCCAAATGAATGTTTAGTGGTGTATTCTACTTCAGTAAGAACCTGGGTAATTTTCTTTCCTTTTGCCTTTAAAACCACAGCGGCATGTCCCAGTGTGTTTGCTAAACTTTTAACCTTGGTATGGAACATTTGGGTACTTCATACAGCCTCATGTATCTCAGCAGCAGAATATGCAAATGACATATTCCACAGCTGGAAGCTATCTTTGTGCCAAAACCTTTTCCATTCGTTTGCATGTACTGTTCATGTGTTAGTCCCAATGGATATTTTGGTGACATTACATACTACCAAAAATCCGTCAGCTGTCATGTTTTGCTCAAATATAGAACTCAAAATTACAGTGGTGTTTGGTTCTACATTGATGTAGAAACATTTGTGTCCTAGGGTATATACCTGGGGATTATCAAATTTCTCTGTGTTGGCCGTGCATGTATATGTATTTACATTATGTCTGCACTGTTTATACTCCTGTAGCGACAATGGGCAATAATACTTAGTGTCTTTCCATATATTGTATTGGGTGTCTAACTCATATAATTCTATGTTATTAGTTTCTTTCATTTTCCATAAGCCTGGGAGTACAAATTTCAACCACTGATTTTGGCTGACCCAAAGATATGCCTGTACTGCACATGCAGCAGAATCTCTTCCTTTTGAAGTGGCTACCTGGATATGCAAGGTTAATCCTGCTGGGAGATACACAATGTGGTGTGCTAATACCTTAATCCAATTTGGATCTATATTTTCTCTAATAGTAGGAATGGACCATAGGTGTCTATGCATTTTACCAGCCTCCAGGCTTCCAATTATGTCATCCAGTACACTCAATACTCTTTCTTGCCACTGGGTGCACTGAATAGCCATCCTAGTGGTGTTGGCCAATGCCATGATAGTGTTGCCTGTGGCTATTATTTGCTGTTTCATTAACCTATACCAGTCGGTTAATATGAAAACCAGATGTTTTAACCCTTGCTGGAGTACCTGGTTGCTATTAGTCAATGACTGACGTGATGATCCCAACAATCCTCCTGTGGTTCCCAATTTATTGGCCATTGTTTCAATATCTATACTGTTTAATACGAACCTTCCCGTGCCTATCCATCCTGACACATCTCTGGTGCATCTGGGGTGGCTGTCAGAAAATTTATATTCCCCTTCTCTCTTTAGATATTCAAAAGATTGCAACCAGGCTTCAAAGAGGGGTGCCACAAAAGGTGCGCATTGTAGGTGTCTTCTAGTAATATTATATGCTGCTAATTTGATTGTTTGTAAACTGAATGTATCCATCCCTTATGTGTACACATTTGTCCCATTGGGTTTGTATGGCGGAAGTGTTGTGCGGGTGTGGCTGGGGAGACCCTGTCCATATGACATAGGTATTTACATAATCTTCCCTTGGAATAGCAAAATTATTGTTACAGCGATATCCTGGGGACATAATGCAAAAAGCAGGGTCCCATGGTGATTGGATTTGTGTTTTGTTTCTAAAGATGATTAGAAGAACAGCTACTGGTAGGTTGATGGTCACCTTCTTCTTCCAAGCACACTGTGACTTTCTTGAGACTTTTTCTCAATTTCTTATAACACTGATTATTTACATGGTACTCAAATTCAGTATCGGTCAACACTTGTCTGTCATTTTGTGACAATATCGTTCCTTATCTCTGCTGCTTCCATGATTTGTTTTATTCCATTTGAAGTTGTAGTAGTTTTTTGATCATTTTCGGCTTGACAGGTAATGTACTTGATTAAATCAACATGACTTTCTTCTTGTGACTTGCTAGGAATTGCAATTCTTTTCCCCACATGATTTGCCATGGTCTCACTGCATTTCAGTCAGACCTCAATCTGAAAAACAGAAGACAAAAACAGTTACATGTGAGATTTTAGCTGCAAACATAGTGACTCAACAAAAAACATTAAACCCATTAAATAACAGTTAATACAGTAACAGTAACTGGTCGTTAAAATAATACACAGTAAATAAAAGAGTACATAATAAATTGAGCAGTGCAATAACTTTTATTTATTTATTAAAATAAGACAGTAGCAAACTCACAGATATGACGAACTCAATAATTATTTTGGTAGGGAAATAAATGGTACCAAATTTTTTCAATTACATGGATGTGGAGCTTGTGAACCTTACTTTCTTTTGTCACTATGATATTGGAAACATCTTCATTGGATTGTTTGACCTTGAAAACATTGGGTTGGACATCAAGGTTAACTTTGTATCATACTTAGAAGAGGAGATATCAGTCACCAAAGAGCGATTGTCTACATGTTCAAAGATGGTGCCATCCCATGTTCTGTGCACCAAATGGTGAAGTCTACCCAAGTTTTTTTTAATCCTTTTTACATGTGTTTTCTTAAGTACAGGTAGTTACCTTAGTCGGTTTTGACTTTTCTACATGGGTCTATGCCAGGGACTGAACTATTCCATGGCAGCTTCTGAGACAGAGGCAAATGTTTATCCCTGTAAGGTGATTGTTGGCCAAGCAGTGTATGGCTGATTTCCCTCAGGTGGGTGGGGCAGCTAGCTGAAAATTGGCTATAAAAGCCAGAGCCAGAAGGCTCAAGGAGGGGGAAGGGTTGCCTCTTTGGGGAGAAGTCTGCTGCAGGGTCCAAACGTATGCACCCAAGGCCCTGAATGATTCAAAGTTTCCCTTAGCGTTGTTGGTTGAGAGTAAGCCAAGCCAGGGGTCCAGGAATCAGGGGCATACATTTTCAGGCAAACCTGGAGCTTCACCTCGGCATCAGAAGAAGCCCAGGAAGGGATCCACATGTGAGAGGAGAAACTGCCCAGCTAAGGACTGACTTGGAGCAGGGGCCTGTCTTTGCAGGTGCCCTGAAACCCTTTAGAACTGCCCAGCTGAAGACTGACTCAGGACAGGAAGGAATTCTAACCAGTACTTCCTGACTTGGGCCAGGGGATTGTGGTACTGGACAGTTTATTTATATCTATGGACACTTGGCACTGTAAATATGGACACCCAGCTCTACCTCTCCTTTTCATCCGATCCAGACCCGGCCGGCTCTGTGCTTACCCAATATCTGGCAGCTATGGGAGATTGGATGAGGGCGAGCCATCTGAAACTAAATCCTGACAAGATGAAGGTGATGTTGGTGGGGAGGGTGGTGGGTGTGATATTCCCCCATCATTTATGGGGTTTGTCCCCCACTGCTCTCCCAGGTCTGGAGTCTGGGGGTACTCCTCAATCCGTAGCTTCGCCTGGATCTCCAGGTTGAGGTTGTGGCAAGGAATGCTTTCCGTCAATTACATCTGGTGCAGTGACTTTGGCCGTATGTCTCAGACTCTGACCTGGCCGCTCTCATCCATGCCTTCATCACCTCAAGATTAGACGTAACGTGCTCTACTTGGGGCTGCCTTTGGTGACGGTGCGGAGACTGCAGCTGGTGCAGAATGCGGCAGCCCATCTCCTTATGGGGACGGGTTGCCATAAGCACAGTACACCAGTGCTCCGAGCTCTGCACTGGCTGCCGATAGTGTTCTGGGATTGATTCAAAGTGTTGGTGCTTACCTATAAAGCCCTATATGGTCTGGGCCCCTCCTATCTGCGAGATCGCCTCACTCTCTGTGCTCTGGATTGTGCTCTGACCCCTGTGGTTTGCCGGGAGCGCCCTTGTTGATATCCCCTTGGTGGTTCGGGGGGCTACAATGGAGAGGGCGTTCTCAGTGATGGCACCTAGGCTGTGGAACTCCCTTCCGGTGGAGGCTTAGGTGGCCCCGGACCGGGCCTTATTTCGGTGACAGTGCAAGACCTGACTGTTCTGCTGGGCCTTTGGTGAGGGGGCTGGGTGGGGAGGATGTTTTTTTAAAAAAATTCTTACTCTTATGCTTCCCTTTTATGTATTTTATGTATATTTTATTTTTTGTAAGCTGTCTCGAGCTGCCTAGGCAGGAGAAACGGGATATAAATAATGAAAATAAGTAAATAAAATAAATAAAAGTGCTCTGAGAAGGAAAGTGTGTGGCTGGACTGGATATTGGGATGGATCATGGGTTATCACACATGGAGCGGGTCCTTGTGACCCCTCCAAATATACAAATAATTTTTGTATTTTAAGCAGGTATTAACATATCTTCTTTTTCAGATTTGCAGTTACGTTTCTTTGCTTATTTTGCTATGTCTATTAGTCGGTTTGGTTATTTTGCTATTTTGGTTACTTTATGTTAACAATTGTGTATGCTCAGTAGTACTAAGACAAAATGACTGAATAGCTTAAACTATCAAAATAACCAAAATGGATGCCCGACAAGATGAAATTTAAAGTGCTTTCTTGTGTTCAATTTGAATAACACAAATTTCACAGATTTATTCATTCCCATGGACATTTGTTTCAGTTCTAGTGTGTGTGAGCTTCTAGATGAGATTATGAGCACTAAAATGTTGCTGTACTGCAACATATAAACAGAAAGCATTCTGGTCTACAAAGAAATCTTCTCAATTTGCATAAGGAATTAGCATACAAAATGGAGAAAGAAAATCCGACAGAAATTTCCTATTAAAGCAAGCAGATAGGAACTTGCAATGTTTTCTGTCTGGGATTAATAAACAGGGACACATCTTGAATTAATGAGGACTCCAGTTGTTAACATGTCAGAATGTTCAGCATGAAGCAGTTTACGATACGCTACATTAGTCTGAGCAGTAACACTAGTCATTCAACCCATTCAAGGATGAGCCATTTCAACCCATTCTGGTTCAGCCCCTGGTACCTAATCGTGAACCTTCAAGAGGCTTTTGGGAAAACTTTGGGCTAGCATGGTGCTGGCTATGCTAGATCTATGCCAGCTATTGCAATCTCACAGAAGAGGAAAATTCAGTTGGCCAAGTGCCAGAGCAGGGGAGAACTATGGTCCATTTGAATTGCCAGGAGTTAGCCTATGATGTTTTTATGATTACATAACTAGTAAAAATATATCACTTATGTCATCAGTAGCTACTATACTTGAAGATTAGCTTGAACCTACCTCTGCTGAAATCAATCGCAAAACTTTGACTTCAGAGTGGGGAGACCTTTTCCTGATATTTAAATCATGACACAACATGGACATTATTAGTAAATAAAGGAGAAACAATTGTAGCCTGTAACAAATAGCATTATGGATTAATTCTCTTTATTATTTAAATCAGTCATTTTTGCAAATGTTATACTAATTTTGTGGGGAATTTAAATAAGATACTCCTCTTACCACAACATGATGGCAGCAGATGGAAAAGATTGCTCAAAGTGTATTCAATTCAGTACATTCTGTCTGTTTATGCAAATTATTGGGTTTATGAAAAAGACATTTTGTGCTTTTAGTACGTTGTTGCTGCTGCTGCTGTTGTAAGAGAGAAAATGGAAGAAAATAGTTACAAATGGAATGTTATGGAAACTTAATTTTACTGCTAAAAATCTGCAAAAACCAGAATAATCATTCTATTTTTGGACAAATTGACAAATTGTAAAACATTTTAAGTAAACCACTGTGTTCCCTCTTTCCAGGAACCTGAAATAAACAGCTAGATGATTGTTCACTTTTTAATTTTAGTTTGCTTTCAGTGGAACTGGGAGATCAGCTGACCAATAGCTTTGTCTGCTGCATAGATACAGTGTATGCTAGTTATTATTACAGACACCTTCATACTGCCAAATTCTGTCCATTATATCCATGGCTGTTATATCCCAAAGGGATAAAACACGTGTGAATGGATTGTGTGCATGTGACAAAGTCACATCCATTATATCCATGGCTACGTTAGTCTGAGCAGTAACACCAGTCATTCAACCCATTCAAGGATGAGCCATTTCAACCCATTCTGGTTCAGCCCCTGGTACCTAATAGTGAACCTTCAAGAGGCTTTTGGGAAAATCCATAGCCATGGATATAATGGACACAATTTGGAAGTATGAAGGTGTCTGTAATAACTAGCATACGCTGTATCTATGCAGCAGACAAAGCTATTGGTCAGCTGATCTCCCCTTAAGGCAGTGTTTCCCAAAATAGAACAAAGGAGTGAAATCAACTGTAAAACATTCAGATATAACATTGTTTCCATTTATAACGGCCATCTCATTAACCCCCTAACTGAATACTTGTAAAATACACACGTAGGTATAAGCTGAATACCGTATTCCTAAAATGAAAATTGCCATTGAAGGAAGTGATCGAGGGAACCTTTTGTAAGTGTCTAAATAAGAATCTCCTTTGTAGTTGATATGTCTACATTTATATTTTAATAAAATATCCAATAATCTTTACTAGAAATAGATGGTTATTGTTTGGCTTTGAATATGTTATAAATATTGCTTTGATTTTCAGACAATCAGGATTCGTTGGACACAGGCAGCAGATTGTTTTTGTTAAGGCACAAAAATAAGTGGGCACAGACAATGGATGCATAAATTATCATAGCCTACATTATTAAAACTGTGCGTAGTTCTTGCTGAAATGCATTTTGAATAGTGATTTATCTTAAAGAACAAATCCCTTTTGCCCCCTTACCAGAAGCCTTGTGGGGTGGGGAGGGTTTGCCGTGCCCCCAAGAAGAGGACAGAGGATGGGGGGAGCGGGTTGCAAAGCCGCCCGCACTGGCTGCAACTCTACAGTGCACCGCTTTTGCAAGTGCCGGCCTGAGTCACTACAGCAACGCCTAACTGTGGCGTAAAAGCTGGGACTTGTGTCCCGGGACTGCAAGTTGCACAGCCGTTTGAACCTCAGCTTCCAGTGCATTTCAGCCAGGCAGCAGAGGTAGCAGGAGCTTTCTTGCATCCACCCACCCAACATAATGCTGCGAGACACATCTGCATGCCTTTTGGGGGCCAGGAAGGAATTTTGTCAGGGACCACTGATTGACAGTTGTGATCCTTGGTTTTCACCTTTCCTCATAGCACTGGTAGGGACAATTCTAATTGGATGTTAATTTCACCTTTCGTCATAGCACTGGTAGGGACAATTCTAATTGGATGTTAATTTGTTTCTTAATGGACCACGGTTGGTAGGGTGATTTTTATTTGTTAGTCTTACGAAATAATTGGTGCACACTCTGCGGGGGTCTTGTGGTAGGTAGTGTTAAAGTTTATAGGGTAGGAACTGTGAACCGCACCAAGAGCCTCCTTTACTGTTGTGTTATGCTGGCATTTGTTTGGCCCTCTTGTTATCTTTTTGATTTGTGATATACATTTAATTTAGGTCTCTAAGGGTATTTTCACATGTGAAGGCACACTGCACTGTCATGATTTGATTCTGAATGGGGTGAGGACCCTCACCCTGGACAGGATCTGACCCAACCACTGAACAGATCTGTCTGGTGGGCCGTTTCAAATGTGACAGTACCATGGGTGGCCACACGAGTCAAAACGTGGTCATCTGTGGCACCGTCATGTCTGAAAATACCCTCTGATGGTGCTTTTAAGTTGTCTCCATGCCTCTTACGAACATTTGATCCTTGTGACTGCTCCTGTTATATTATTTTTTTCTAACTAGCTTCCCCATCCTTGTGTAGCTCCCCCTTTTGTAGTTAAGTGCTACTGTAGTACATTTGTCAGGCATTTTCCCTTCAACAAGTATGTTGAATTTAATTTTATTATGGTCACTATTGTCAAGCAGCTTAGTTGCAGGTACTCTTTGTCCAAATCCTGGACTCCACTTTGGACTAAATCCAGTCACTTCTCTTCTTGTCAGTTTCAGGCCTAGCTGCTCCAAGAAGCAGTCATCATGGTGTCTAGACATTTTATTTTGCATCATGCTCTGAAGTGACATTTATCCTTTCACTATAAGGGTAATTAAAATTCCCCATTATTATTGTGTTTACTTTTGTAGTTTTCTTCTACCTCACTTAGCATTTCATACTTACTTTCACTGTCCTGGTCAGGCGATCAGTAGTATAGCTGGACTACTATATATTTTCAGTATCAGCATGAAATTTCTGTTCACAAGGATTCCAAAGTACATGTTGTTTCCTTTAGAATTTTTATCCTGTTTGACTCAATATTGTCTTGAACATAGAGTGCCAAAATCATAAGTGCATAAGTGCCATACTGGGTCAGACCTATTGTCCATTGAGCATCTTGTCTCCAATAGTGGCCAGGTACAGTAGCTCGAGAGAAGTACAGGTCACGAAGGTGTGACCCATCTCCTGCTAATCCTTCCCAACCAGGGGCGGATTGGCCATTGAATGCACCGGGAGGATTCCCGGTGGGCCGGGGGCTGGGCTGGGGGCTGGTCATGCTGTCTTTTTTTAAATTATTCTTAACAAACAAACCCAAAAAATTGTTGGTCCTGACCCCTGTAGGGTTGGGTTGTGTTGGAGGGGAGGGGGAGGGCTTACCTGACTCTCCCTCTTAGCAGCGCTGAAGCAGCAGCGGGGACAGCGATCGGGCTGGGAGATAAGGCTGTTTGTTTGAATCCCAACTACTGGTAGCCAGGGGTTTGAGCCCTAACTAGTAAGCATTTATGACTCTATCCTCTAAGAATTTATCTAGTTTCCATTTGAAGCTAGTTATGGTGCTGACGTTAACTGCCTCCTCTGGCAACAAATTCCACAACTGTATGGTCTGCTGAGTGAAAAAGTACTTCCTTTTGTTTGTTTTAAATCTACTGCCATTTAACTTCAGTGTGTGTCCCCTTGTTCTCTTATTGTAAGAGAGCAAACAACAGTTCCCTATTTATTTTTTCCAAACCGCTCATGATTTTATAAACTTCTATCATATCCCCCCTTAACTGCTTCTTCTCCAAGCTAAACAGCCCTAACCTGTTGAGCTAAACAGCCTTAACCTGTTGAGCTTCTCCTCATATGGAAGTTGATCCATCCCTTCTGTCATCCTTGTTGCCCTTCTCTGAATTTTTTCAATTCTATTATATTTTTCCTGAGATGGGGGGGACCAGAACTGCACACAGTATTTAAGGTGGGGTCGTATCAAAGGTTTATCCTAGGGCTGAAACACAGCCTTCAGAAAACTTCGGAATTTGCCAAATATTAAGGTTTTTGGTTTGGAAAGACAGAGTTCCGAGGACCAATGCCGTTATTCGGAAAACTTCAGAAACTTATGCGTGGGGGGCTGTTGGACAGTTGAGCTTCTTCTGGAAATGAAATAACCCCCCATCCACATTTTGGCTGCGGAAGGGAATGCGCACACCAGGATACATGCATGCCAGGATACGCGCAGGGTTCGGCCGGCCTGAAAGCACCCCCGCGTGGTTTTGCTGGCAAACACATGCAGAGATACAGAGCAGGATTTCAGTGCTCTGTATCTCTGCGTGTTTGCGCTGACAAAGCCGCATGGGGGGGCTTTCAGACCGGCCGAACCCCGCGCATATCCTGGGGTGCGCATTCCTTCCCACAGCCAAAATATGTGCCTGGGGGTGGGGGGGGGAGGTAGGTTTGAAAGTGGCCATAGTGTCATATTTGGTAGGAGGGGGTATGGGAGGGGACAATTGAGTAATGGTAAGCCAGATGGCAAGTTTTGATTGGCTGTCCAAGTCGGATGGTCAACTTTTGAATTGGCTGGCAGGGCAAAATAAGTGTCTGCACTGCAACCATTTTGTCCATTCTCTTTGGTGAATTTGTCTGCGCTGCATGCTACAGTGCTTCTGGATCTGTAAGTAATTGGCAGAGGTGTGTGTGTGTTAGAGGGGTGCCTGTCCTGTCCTGGTATGGTTTGGCCTGCCCTGTCCATAGGGCCAGTGCTGAGGGATGGGGGTTACGTTACCTTTTACTATGCCATGCAGTTTTTGTTGTTTTTTGAAAAATAATTGAGTGCCACATTGCTGCCTGCTGCTTGGTTGGCACTTGGCACCATGAGGAGGGATCTCTTCGCCTGGTTCCACTTCCCAATTTTGCTTGGTCTGTTCAAGTTACCATTACCACAATGCCATGCCAAGGAAGAGAATGCCCCTGGAGGGGGAGAGGTGTGAATGACTGGTTTCTTAATTTTGTAACTGCTGCTGGGGTCTGTGCTTGCTGGCTTTTTTTGGTAGGATTTATTTCTCCATGCAGTTGCAGACTACTTTGTAGGTGTGGTTGTATACTTCTTGAGGGAATGCCCCTTGCTGGCCTGCATTTTTGTGCACTACGTGGTTGGCAAAATGATAAAATGGGTGCACTCACTGCTGATGGTAGGCCATGCTGTGGGTACAATACTGTTGTTGTTTCGGGGGGAATTTCTGCATGCAGTTGCACTCTTTTGGGATTGTCTTCTGGAACGATTGTCCCACTCTTGCTAGCCTGCTTTTCTGGGTAGTGCTTTGGCTGTGGGTTCATGAACTTTGCAACAACTTTCTGAAGTTTTTGAAGTTTTCTGACATTCTGTGCTTTGGTCTCTGACATCCGAAGCTTTGGCAAGAACACCAAATTGCCTTCAAGTACTCAGACCAACTATTTGGAACTTTGAAAATTGGTCCGAATACCTGGAAGTACACTGTATAAACGGTTCAGCCCACGTTTATACAGTGATATTATGATATCTTACCTTTTATTTTCTGTTCCTTTTGCAATAATGCCTAGTAGGGATGGGACTCTGGGCAAAATTTCTGTTTCGGTCAATTTTGGTTTCGATTCTCATGAATTGCGGTTCTTTTTCGCTTTCAGTACTATTGGATCTTTTGCATTGATTTTTGTACTGGATTTTTTAACATTGTGTTTTTTCAATGGGGGACAAACCGCAATGTTAAAAATCCGGTACAAAAATCAGTGCAAAAGATCTGATAGTACCGAAACTGAAAAAGAACTGAAATTTCGGATTAATCCGAAATGGCCATTTTCGGGTACTTTTGGTTTTATCCGAAACCGAAATTCGCATCCCTAACCTAGTGTTTGGTTTGCCTTTTTGACTGCTGTCACACACTGAGCTGATGCTTTCAAGGAACTATCCACAATGACTCCCAAGATCCTTCTCCTGAGTGGTTACACCCAGAACAGAACCTAGTAGGGCTGGGACAACCGGATCTTCCGGTATCCAATAATGCCGATACTGGGCGTACCGGCATTATCAGATTCAACCCGGTAATCTGTCCCATTTCCCGGATTCCCAGTACCGGATTTTTTTTACATTGCGGCCATTCAAATGAATGGCCGCAATGTAAAAAAAACCCACAAAAAACCCTGCATTTCCCTCCCCCTCCCAGGCTGCGCAGGTGGAAGGGGGGACACCCCCACCCACCCTGCCCAGCCTGGATTTAAACAAAAAAATTCCCCTGAGTGTCCCTACTGTGGCTCCGGGCCGCCGCCGGTAACCCAGAGCGAGCCCACCAGCNCCGGGCCACCGCCGGCAACCCAGAGCGAGCCCACCAGCACCAGCAGCCATCCCAGCAGCAGCCGGTAAGTATTAAGTAGTGTACTGTATGATCCCTGGGGTGGGGTTAACCCCCACCCCAGGGATCACCCTACTTCCAAGTTCCCACCCAGGGATCCTACCTTCATGGAGTTCCGACGGTCCGGAAGCTTCAGCGCCGACTGTGGCTGCCGGCTTCAGATGCTAGTTAAACCCACCCCACCCCAGGGATCATACAGTACACTACTTAATACTTACCGGCTGCTGCTGGGATGGCTGCTGGTGCTGGTGGGCTCGCTCTGGGTTGCCGGCGGTGGCCCGGAGCCACAGTAGGGACACTCAGGGGAATTTTTTTGTTTAAATCCAGGCTGGGCAGGGTGGGTGGGGGTGTCCCCCCTTCCACCTGCGCAGCCTGGGAGGGGGAGGGGGGAGGAATTTTTTTATTCCATTGATTTCAATGGGGACAGTGCACCATTGAAATCAATGGAATAAATCCGGTACCGGTATACCGGATTTAATCTGGGAATCCGTTTTTTTGGAAACCGGAATCTGGTAAATCCGGTAGCCGGTTATTGCCCTGGGGTCCCACCTCTAGAACCTAGCATCGTGTATGTAAAATGAGGATTATTTTTCCTTATGTGCATCACCTTGCACTTATCGACATTGAATTTCATTTGCCATTTTATTGCCCATTCATCTTGTTGTGCAAGATCCCTTTGTAGTTCCTCACAGTCTGCCTTGGTGTCATCTACAAATGTAGCCACCTCACTCTTTACCCTTTCCCCAGCTCATTAATGAATATGTTAAACAATACTAATTGGATGTTAATTTGTTTCTTAATGGACCACGGTTGGCAGGGTGATTTTATTTGTGACTCTGTTATGAAATAATTGGTGCACACTCTGTGGGGGTCTTGTGGTAGGTAGTGTTAAGGTTTAGAGAGATAGGAACTGTGAACCGCACCAAGGGCCTCCTTTACTGTTGAGTCATGCTGGCATTTGTTTGGCCCTCTTGTTATCTTTTTGATTTGTGGTATACATTTAATTTGGGTCTCTAAGGGTACTGATCCCTGAGGCACCCCGCTGTTTACAGCTCTCCAACTTGAAAAATGACCATTTATTCCTGCCCTTCCCCTCCTATCTTTTAACCATCTTAACAATCCATGACAGGACTCTTCCTCTTATCCCATGACTACATAGATTGCTTGGGAGTCTTTGGTGAGGAACTTTGGGTAATTTCAGATGTGATGGGCCTGGAGGCCCGCCACGCTGAACCCTGGACCAGGATCTATCTCGGATCCTGGTCCGTGATCAGCCCGTCCGTCCTTTAGACGTGCCGGCCTGATCGCTAACAGGGATTGGGGAGGGAGCAGGGCTGCGCGGTGCGACATGCAGCTGCACAGCCCTGCCCCCCCCAACGCTCCCTCGGCCGACCACCCACCCTTGGGGAGACAGGTGGGCGCAGTGGCCAATCAGGCCGCTGCGCCCAATCCCATATCGCAGTTGGGGCCACGATCCGGGATGGGCCAAATGTAACACATGTTACGTTTGGCCCATCCCGTATCGTGGCCACTCTAACCACTGTCGAGAACCGTGATCAAGCATGATCCTGACTGGGGGTTCAAGTTTGACCACCATGACTGGGGGCCACGATCCGGGATCAAGCTTGATCCCGGCTGGGGGTTTACCGTGGTGAACATCTGGCTGGGACCAAACAGACATTCCCGGAAACACCACCACCACAGGGAATCTACTAGGGTTCGCTGTGGTGAAAGACGTTTTCTTAACGTCTGAAATTACCCTTTGTCAAAGCTTTCTGAAAATCTAAATATCCTATGTCAACTGGATTACCACTATGTATGTGCTTATTAACGATCTCATAATATTCTAATAGATTAGTAAGGCATGACTTCCCTTTGCTTTTTTTTTTTACCCATCAAATCATGCTTGTTACTATGCCTAGTAAGCTTGCCTGATACCGATATCTACCAGTCTGTAGTTTCCACCTCTGGATCCCTTCTTCAAAATTGGGGTTACATTTGCTAATCTCCATTCCTCTGGCACAGAGGAAGATTTTATTACTGACAGTAGTTAAGCAATTTTAAATTTGAGTTCTTTCAGTACCCTTGGACAAATACCATCAGGTCCGGGTGATGTGCTACTGTTTAAATTATTGATATGCAATAAGACCTCTTCTGGCATGATTCTAATTTCATACGATTCCTCAGATTCCTAACCAACAAAAATTAATTCTGGTGTGGCTATCACTCCAACATCCTCTGCAGTAAAAATTGATGCAAAGAACCAATTTAGTTTCACAGCAATGGCCTTGTCCTCTTTGAGCACCCCCTTTGTTCCCTGATCATCTAGTACAATTCCTACCAGTGCAATTGATTGTCATTCCTATATATTTTGTCCTTGGGCATTAGTATCCCATTGGTTGTCCTCATTCAGCAAGACGTCCGAGATGCCTGTTGCATGGATATCCGCGTTTAGAGCCAACCCATCTTACTTTTTAGTTTTCTAGTGTTGGTATATAAGCATTTAAACATTTTATTATTCTGATGCTTACACTTGTGTTTTACTTAATTTGGAATAGTTCATGTTTTCCTACTCTGTGCTCGTTTCCACTTGTGTACTCTCAGATTTTTCCATCCTCTCTACCAAGATGTAGAGTTCCCCTTCTAATGATATCATCCATAAAAGATGCATCAGCTATAATGGCATAGGAATATGAAGTCATCTTCTATGGTTATAGTGCTGATGCAATATACCTTTCCCTTTACTCTGGTTATTTCTAGTGTAGTGTTAATTTAACACTCTCAAGAGAGTATTTGCCTTGCAGTCAATAAATTCACTCATCCTTGTTTCACATGGGTTCATGGGAGTAATTATAGCAGGGGACACCTCCCTCCACAAATTTCCTCCCCTGCTAGTCCAGGGGTATGGAGGAAGGGTTTATGTGGGTCAGCATCTCCCACAAGCTTTAGTTCAAAGTTATGCCCATGCATCAGATAAATGCAGTAGATGCAAAATTGTGTCAACGAATACTGTGGAATATCATGTACTGGGCATTATTGTAATTTAATTGCATTGTTCTAAATTTATGGAATTTGTGCTTGTGAAAAATTACGCTGTTGGTTCATTGGGATAGGTTACTAATGTTATCTTTTTAGGCATGAAAGACCCTTAAAAGCTCTTTATCTTCAGCATGATATAAAATTCTAGAATAAAAATGCTAGGGATGTATCCTGTAGCCTGGCCATGTTGTGCTCCGAACAGCACCTGGAGTAGGAGAGAAAAGAAGTGACATTCGGTGAAAACAGACATGACGCTAACCCACCCTTTAACCACCCTTGGTGGTCATTTATGCATGTTGCAGTGCTTCATAGGGCACCAATACAGCCCTGCAACATGCATAAATAACCACCAAGGGTGGTTAAAGAGTGGTTAGCATCATGTCTGTTTTCACCCTTTGACTCCATGCTCTTCAGTAAAGTCATCTGAAAGTACATTTGGCCTTCAGAGCAACTTAAAACAACCTTAGCTTTTTTCACCTCAGTATGAGGAAGTGGGGTAGGAACAACCTGTGCACATTCAAATCTCAGTGCTGATTACCATGATTTTTTTATATATTATACTGTATTTTTTTTTAAGTACTCTTGTTCCTTACTATTTATTACTCTCTCTCCTCTTTCCTCTTCCCCAGTTTTTTCTTTCCCCTCTCCTCCCTTCTTCTTTTTATCTTTTTACAATTAATCTTATAACAAAAATGTTCCTTTTCTATTCAAAGCAATTTAAAAGTAATGTGGGGGTTAAATTCCTGTATCTCCTGTGGTTGTTGCTGTTGTTGAAGCTGTGAGAGTTAATAAAAGAAAGGGAGGGGAAGTGGAGAATAGTAATTCAATAATTTTGAATATTATGAATGTATGTGTGTGTCAAAAGATAAATATATATTTGTATTAATAGACATTGGAATTAAAAATAAATTTTCTGTGTGTGTGTGTGTGTGTGTGTGTGTGTGTGTGTGAGAGAGAGAGAGAGAGAGAGAGACTGACTTTAGCTGTTTGTGCTAGAGAGACAGGTCTCTAGCTGTCCTTGCTGCTCTGTGTGTATATGCATGGGTATCTGATAGTAGATATTGTAGTTATGTAGAAGAAACTGTACAGTTATTATGCAAATCCAATCCCTTCAGGAACATAACATAGCAGAGATCTGGAGCCACAAGATCGTGGGTCAGTGTCTGTTCAGCATGCTGTACTCTGATTAGTTGAGACAATTCCATTCAGTAGAATATAAAAAAATATTCCCTTAGGCTTCCTTTTCCTGGCTTGAGAGTTTTCTTCTCCCATTTAACCCCCACCCCCCTTCTATGTCCATATTAGTCTGGCAAGAGCTGTCTCGCCCAGTGGATCTTCTTCTGGCGCTCAGGCCTGACCTACCCATTCTGTTATCCCCCCCGCCCCCAGGACACCATTGCTGCTCACTATTCTATTTCATGTTGTTTCATGGATACAAAGCCAGAAGAGATCATTATGATCATTGGGCATCGCCAGTATTGCCTGTGGAGGTTCATGTATGGACGCCAGTCACAGAAGGATGCTATCTGTATCATTTAATTCAAAGCATTAATGTCTTTCAGGAATGCCCAGGGTGGACTATATTGTCTGAGAGCTTGAGCTCACATTGTCCTGGAGCATGAATACTGACCATAATCAGAAGTGGTATTGAATTATTATGTGGCATTTCTAGGAATCTAGTTTCTTGATAAAATAATGAGCTCACAAAAATTAGGCTTGAACCTGTCAGATGCTTAATGTTTCCTGTGACATTCTGAACACGTTTACTTCTGATTGTCAATTGAAGTCAAGGACACTCCATATCGATGAGGATAATCAGAGGATCAAATTTTGTTTTAAAATCAGGATATCATCTCTATTTTTGGTTTTGAGAATTGAAGAAAAGGTAATAGAGCTAATCAAAAACAGAAAAATCAGTTTTGAGAATTTTTGAAGTTACTATTGAAATTTCAAAATCAAATTGAAAATGTCACATTTTGATGCAGTTAAAATTCCAAAACTGTGTACATGGAACATTTTGGACACATTTTAAAAAATGTCCTACCCTCATCTTTTTTTGAAAAATACACTACTTGCGGGGAATTAAGTCTTTCAAACCCCCCTCTTCCAGCTCCCTGCCATTCTTCATTTGAACATCTTGAAATAGAAAAATTGTCAGATGTTAGCATCTGATAAATATTTTGTGTGCTTTAGAATTTCATATTTCATTCAAAATAAGTTCTGATGAGACCAGCTCTTATAATGAATAGAAGGGTGTTTTCAGACTTGCCGCTACCACACATCCCCACACTCCCCCCCCATCTGTGGGGCAAGACTCATCGTTACGTGTGTTTGGCAGCATCCATACGTCTACCACAAATTACCCTCTTGCCACCCCGATCCATGGTAGTGTCTACCACAGTTTGGACAGTTGGAAAACCAAGGAGGAACAACCCATGGTAGCTGCTACTACTGTCAGAGGAAAGTGTGTTAAGGCCTGGCTCGCTGTCACGTCAGTTCAGCCAACAAGACCCGTGGTCAGAAAGCCCCGCTCCAAAGGGGAGTGAGCACGCCGAATGTGATTGCCGAGCAACAACACAGCAGCCCAGCTGTGGTGGGAGATTTAAAAGAACCAGACCAAAAGGGGATGGTGCGAGGGCTACACTATGCAGGGAAACGAGCAGGAGCAGCTACAACCGCAGCAGCCGGCCCCTGCCCGGAGGCAGCAACCATCCGGTCAGGTAAGACAGCAGTTCTGGAGAGTGGGATGGGAATAGCAGAGAAACCGGCAGAGGCTTACAAGTGCCTTCCATTTCCACAGGCAAACAGAACCACAGCTGGCCACAGGGCCCCTCCCAGGAACTAGCCGCCCGAAATCAGATATGAGGGGACACCTGGGGCCGCCAGGAGACCATGGCCTTCATCTGCCTTTGTGGGGATGAGGACACCCAAAGGGAGCTGGTTGTGGCCCACCAGAATGCCAGGGTTTTCAAGACCTCGGCTGTTCTCGGCGATGGCCTGGGTTCCACCGCATGGCCAAGCAGTGCCACGGAAAGGCTAAGGAACTCAAGAGGGGGTACAAGACCATAGTAGACAACAACAACAGCTCTGGATACCAGGCACGGACCACCACCCCTACCAAGAGCTCCTTGACCGATTCCTGTGTGTGTGGGAATCCATTGTGGCCTCACGCATAGTTGGCACAGCTGCTGCGGAGGGCCATAGTCAGGTGAACCAGTCACCCTCTATGCTACCAGAGACCACACCAGCATGTTAAGTCAGCCCCCGACCCACCAATGATGAGGTGGGGTCATCAGGCTCCACCTGCTACCAGGTGCATTAAGTAGCCGGGAGCCAGGCAGCCTCAGACTCGGGGGGAATCAGACAGCAAGAACCATGTTATCCTCACCAGCTGTGCCCCCGATGAGTTCATGCAAGCCATCATAGAGTCATAAGGGCCAGCGGACACGAGTTCTGGATCTAAGGGTAAGCAACACCCAAGGGGAGGAAGGGGGAGAGCAGGGCAACAGGACATAGGCAGGGGAATGGCCGCCAATAGATAATGGCAAGAGGAAGCTAACACAGTTGTCCAATGTCCCCCAAACACAGGTGTTGAGGATGAGGATGGGAATGCCCAAATGGCCATGGAAGCTGCCCCCAATGCCCAGGAAGGTAGGCACTGAAAGAGCAATGGGTAGTGGGACAGGGAGGTCAGGAGAAACTATGGTGGGAGGGAGGGAGCAAGGGGCCTGCACAAGGGGCGCACACAACCCTAATGCCTAATGTCCAGAACCCCTCGCCCACAGTCCCCAGGGAGATGTGCTGCAGCACAGAGAGACCCCCCAACGTGATGAAGGTATGCGATGGATTGGATACCAATGGGAACCCAAGGTGTGGGGGCGGGGAGAAGAAGAGGGGCCAGAACCAATGGGTACCCAAGGCGCAGGGGGAGGGGGGCAGGAGACGATGTGCAAAGCCCCCCCCCAGCCCCCCCAGATGACTGTCAGAGCACCCATGAGGGGCAGGATACCGTGCGCCTGGTAATGGGCCCACGCTGGAAGGAATTTCTGACTGACAGTGTAACATTCCTTGCTCCCCACAGATCAGCTGGTCCTGGAAGAAGAGGGGCCACTAGGTCCAGTACCGGGTGCCCAATGAATACGGGAGCACCATGCCAGGGTGTGCAGGTGCCGGGAGGACCTAGCGGAGGGCCTGCTATAGATGGAGACATGCGAGGGGGAGGAGATCCGGGATGCCATCCAGCATATGGAGGTGTCACACGACTGGTCCATGCTGCAGGTTGCAGCCCACCAGCATAACCTGCTAGTGGAACTGAGGAAGGAGCGTCAGCTGGAGAGGTGCGAGGGGGAGGAGATCCGGGATGCCATCCAGCATATGGAGGTGTCACACGACTGGTCCATGCTGCAGGTTGCAGCCCACCAGCATAACCTGCTAGTGGAACTGAGGAAGGAGCGGCAGCTGGAGAGGTGGGACTGGACCCGGCACCTGCAGCGAGTTCTAGGATGTCGTGGAGAGGGAGGGTCAGCTCAATAGGCGCTGCATCCCTCGATATTGGACTGGCCCTCCTAATGCATGCAAGCGCAGCGAGCTCCTTCATCACAGCTGCAGGTCCATTGTGGTTGGTTCCAGCACCCCTCCATGTGGCACCTTCAGTTGCCCCACCTGATCCCATCCCCCTGGTGCCACTACAGCAGACCCTGAGGCTATGGTTCTGCTACCAGGCACAGTGCAGCAGCCCCTCCCTCCACCAGCCAGCTGGGCACTCATGGGCCGGCCCTGCTGCCAACACCTGCCCCATCCAGGAGCTCACAGGAGGGGGTTTCTGAACAACAGGGAACTGAATCTGGGGAATCCACTGCCTCACTGAAACCTCCAGCCTGGAAGAGGGGGCTCCTGGAGAAAGCGGAGAGGGGCTGGGGCAGGGACTAGGGCCGAGGTAAAGGAAAAAAGTGAAAATAATGTAAAATAAATAATAGAATTACTAATATATGGTATGCATGTAATCATTCCCTGATGCAGAATGCCAACAGTCCACCCTGGTACCACAGGCTAAAGGTCAGACTACTACCAGTGCTGCCATTCACCTACACAGCAGCCCCCCTCACCCCCCGCCTTGCATATGTCCATTGACATGTGGAATGCACTCCTGGAGCTCGACTACAAGTCAGGCCCCTCTAACACCACCCAACCATCTGTGGCAGCATTGGTGCGGACCCAGGGCACCCCATACCACTGTGCCCCTGTTGCTCGGGGAATGACCAGCACTCGGCCCCCCACACCCCACCTCTTGTTTGTGGGGGAACCACGGTGTTACCACTGATCATAGAACCAACCATTCCTCCACTCCACGCTGTGCCTTGATTGCGGTTGCAGAGTTTGCAAGGTTGCCCATTCAACTGCAGTCTTGGAAGGATGGACAGTGTCTTGTCAACAATAGGTCATGATTGTTGCACATACTGTCCCATTCGGGTGAGGCAAAGCGGAACAAGGAACTCACATCCACCATCCTACGTTGCCTGGTACCGATGGACCCATTAGGGGGATGGGAGAGGGTTGTGCCCATGGAATAGTCCGGCAGCTAGAATGGCACATTGTCCAGTCTGGCAACACGCCTGATCTGTGCTGCCCTGATCCGCTTTGCATAACGGTACTCCCAGGGGTTGCCATCCTGCCTATAGAGGGGCATGGGCCCTGGGGTCGTGCAGGAACAGGGTAATCCAATGCAGTGCCATTGGTCTCGCATATGTTGTGGAGCATGCAGGCTGCTCCAATCATCAAGGCAACCGTCTCCACGT
The DNA here is from genome assembly GCA_003113815.1 of Sphenodon punctatus. Classification (NCBI taxonomy): domain Eukaryota; kingdom Metazoa; phylum Chordata; class Lepidosauria; order Sphenodontia; family Sphenodontidae; genus Sphenodon; species Sphenodon punctatus. The sequence continues at coordinate 3,161,106 of QEPC01006863.1, forward strand.
TGAAGTCCAGCCTGGCAGCAAGGCATCTCCACCGCTGCTTGAGGGCCCCAAAAGACTGCTCCACAGGCAGTAGTTGTACTGAACGTGGGTAGGAATTTGGGACACCAGATACACTTTCATGAGCCATCTGGGAAGGGGGTAGGCCGAGTTCACAATTTATTTATTTATTTATCACAATTATGATAGGAGGCATCACAACCCCCTCAATGCGGGTCATGGTGGGATTGCCAAAGTCCCCTCTATACATACAAGTGAACAGGGGGAATATAGCAAGGATCCGAGCATCGTGGCTGTGACTGGAGTGGCCGCTGAAGGTGTCTGTGAAGCAGCCCCTGTCATCCATGGAACGACATGAGTTGGGAGTGGCCAGGCCCCATATGGTGGTGGCTACACTCTGGATCATGGGGATAGGTGCATGCACAGGGCTGTGTTGGTGCTCGAGCCAGGGTTGGAGATGGTTAGCAATCCTTGTAACTAGGGCCTGGTACATCCTGAAGTTGGCCCGCTAAACTGCATCGTCCCAAGTGAATCTGGACCCTTGCACACCACTGTGCTGCCCTGGAAATGATCCAGTGGTAGTGCTGGATGGGCATGGCCAGTAGATGCCACTGGAAGCAGCTGCAACATGCCATTGCAGGCTCCAGGCGATCCTCCTCAGCTAGGTATTGTTCTGGTGCCGAGTTGAGATGATTCTCCGCACAGACCGAAGGTGGTCATATGCCTGGTGACCAGCTCTGTGCTGGCAGCGATTGTAGGCATCTCTATAGATGGAGGCTTGCGGCTCGGTCAGGTACTGAAGGAGCATGCAGAACAGCCAATGATGATCAACACAAGCTTGCACGTGCATCTCGTGGTGTTGATACCACTCCATGATGTAGTGTAGGAGGAGCCGACGGGTATTAACCTGCCCTGCATCCATGACGTGGTTGACTGAAAGGAAGAGCAGGAAGGCTAACTCGACCACAGGGATGTTGTATATTGTACTGCTTTGAGGCAAACAAGTGCCGAATTACTGGTGTTGGGAGTCAGCCTAAATAGGCACCCAGTTATCTGCACAGCTGTGCTGCTGATTAGGACTCCATTGCTCCCACCAGCCCTGTTCAATCGGATTAGGTGCTGGCCATTGCCATTGGTGATTTGGCTCTCCACCTCCAGCAGGGGGTGGAGGACAGCTTTCTGTGTGTTTATGTATCGTGGAGCATTTGTAGGGACCTGTTTCCTTTCCGCTGTGTTTGGCAATCCTTTCCTTTGGTATGTGGGCACCTGAGTGCGGGGCCTTGCTTAGGGATGGTGTATATCCATCCTTGACTCAGTTCTCCCTGTGCGGTCACCTGGTGCTGCACAAGCCAGCTATGACCTTTTGAGCACTGAGCTGAACTGACTTGTCTATCCTGCTAGTGACCCTGCGTGCTGGTGCTAGGCCCGTGAGCTGGGGCTTTGGCTATTTGTGAACACTGCACTGCCACCGATGCGTAGTGCGGAGACTCCCTGGGGGCCTGCTGAAACCCTTGTGTTACGGGAGATTTGTGGTTTGCCGGGCTATGACTGGTGCCTTGCTACTGAGGGGCTGTCTCTAGGGCTATCATTTGTCCATGTCCTCCAGGGTGCCCGTAGCTATGGGTGGTCTTGCAGCACCTTCGTGAACCATGTGCTTGAGCTACTGGGGGGCCCCCACAGCGGCCCGTACCTGTGGGAGGAGCCTTCAGAGGCCAAACTTGGAGTATTCTACGATGTGTGGAGACAGCCAGATGTGTAGGTGGGCTTGATCATCAGGGACCCCTTTGAACCTTACTACTTGCCTGCTTACCATATGGGGGAGCTGGAGTACCAGAGGGGCATGTTCCAGTGGCCCTCATATGTTGAGCATGTGGGTCTGCCGCCAGCCCCTCCCTCCCGGTCACAAACACCTTGCACCTGACCACTCCTGACCCAGCCTGAGGTCACTGGTTCCAGGGGGCATGCCCTGTGCATGGACTTCTTCACTCTGCTTGATGATGTGCTTTACTTTACTGGGAATGTTAACTGTCCATGGTCTGTACAGAAATGTGCAGGCACCTTGCTGCTACTGATAGCTTGCTCAGGGGAGGCACGGCCTGTGCCCTCTCCCCTGGCTCCTTCGAGCGCTCTGGGCGTGTGCCAGTTGGTGCACTCTGATTAGCCTCCCGTGCCTCATCATACGCCTCCACTCCTACTGACTGGTCTCTGCCCTTCTGTTGTGTGTGTGTGTGTGGGGGGGGGGGGGCTGCGTGGGCCTCCTGCGTTCCCCTTGTGCTTCAGCCACCCGGACTTTGGGCCCCAGAACATCCCCTGGGCTGGTTTTGTATTCTCCATGGTTCCTGTTGTATGACTGGTGGCTGAGCTTGTTGCTCTTTCCACCCGTTTCTTTTGTGTACTTGGTGGTTACTGCTTTTGTGTGGCCTGCCTTTTGATAAACTGATATTTGCATTAGCTGTTCTGGGCCTTGAGTGTGCAGCTATGACCCGCCTTGCTGGCTGGGACTGCTGGAGCTTGCAGGTGTCCTTCCATGGCCAAGCCGATCTCCCGTTGCTCCCTCCTCTTCTGCCTGCTCTGTGCCCAGCTGTGGGTGGGGCTACGTGGCAACTTTAGATTCATTTGCCCTCCGTTGGCCATGTTTGTACGCAGATGTGGTGGGTGTGGTTTCGGGAGTGGTTTACTATGGAACGGGGCCATCGTCACATTTGTTCTGCTGCCCCAGATTGTGGGGGGGGGCCTACCTGCCCCCTGCGATGTTTTGGCCCACGTTACGTTTGTTATGGCTACTGGCCCGTGGCGTGGTAGTGACATTCCCCCTGGATCGGGGCTAAGTGTGGTGGCACCTCCCCATTGTCATGTCTGAAAACACCCTAAGTGTCTGAGACCACTTTGTATTTAAAGGCGACTAAAAAGCCCTTCTATCTGTAGAGTTGCCTAATAGAATTCAAATCTTCCTTCAAAATTTATTTTTTCCCTATAAAGTATTTAGGCTCTAATACAATGTTCTGCAAGTAGTACAAATAGAAAAGGTGTATGCAGAGCAGGGATGAAACTAGGGACGGTGGGGCCTTGGGTAGGAGTGGGGTACTGGGTCCGGGCTGGGGGAAGTGGAGCCAGGGTTTCCCAGCCAGAGCGAGGCCCGAAGAAGTGTGTGCAGCTGTGCCAGAGCTAAAGAAGCCCAGGAGTTGCAGTGGTGTGGTGCCCCCTCTGCTCTGGAAGTGCCTCCTCCCCATCTCCTGCAAATGCTGGCCTTGGCAGGAACCACTGAGGACAGTGTGTTGCCACAGGTTTCTACTGCAGGGGGAAACTCTGTCCCTGCTGCTCCGGGTGGCTCTTAGCTCCCTCACTCTGGCAGGCACAGGAAACATTCATAGTGACTAGGAGCCATGCACCAACCCGGGCAGTGGAGACAGTGGGTGAAGATGCAAGGGGCAGTGGAGCGCTGCTGTCACAAACTGCTCTGGACTAGGAAGCCTCTGGCAACCAGGTCATGGAACAAACATTCATGGCCTGTCCCCCCTTCCTCATGACAGGCAGCCATGGTGGCCACTCTGGACCGGGCTGGGAAAAGTGGGCTGTCGTGTGATAGCCTCATCTGGTCAGGCATGTTGGTGGCTAGCCCAGGCTTTTATCCTGGATGTCTCTGGGATCACAGCCTGGACTAGTGACCAAAATGCCCAGGAGAACTGGGGGGCAAACATTTGGACTGCCCCCAGCAAACATGATGGTGGTCTGCAGGCCAATGTCACGTTTAACACCCAAAGCTGCACCCCCCGCTAGCCCAGAGTCCTATGGCTGTACACTGACCCTCTGGTCCTGCTGGGACCGCAGCTCCTGGGCTCCTTCAGCCCTGGTGCAGCTCAGTATCCACTGTGGGGCCCCACTGTGACTGAGAAGACTTGGTCCTGCCCCTGGAGCACTCAGCCCTTCCCTCTCCCCTGGTGTGCCCTCCTGAGTGGCACTGCTGACCATGCAGCTGGCTGGGAGGTCCCTGGGGGAGGCTCTTAGGATGGGGACTCTCTGCAGGGTCCAAGGCAGCGGTCCCATCTGGCCTGGCCTAAGGCTGAGCTTGGTTCTCTAGCTGTTTTAACAGTCAGGGTGGAAAAGGCAAGAGGCCCCAGTCTGCCAAAATTTTTCTTGCAGTGGCTCCCTACGCAAATTTGGTGGCATTCATTGGTGCTATGAAGATTTTTGTACCTGACTGTCAGTGCTCAGAGCAGTTTCCCACTTCACACATCTCTCAAGCCTTGCCTGTGTAAGTGGACCTTGCAGCTGAAAATACAAATTTCCCTTTGAATAAAAATGGTGGTGAATACCTCACTTCCCCACACAGTTACTTACAGTTGCCTGTACAAGTCCTAATACACCTTTGGTGCTATGTGGGTTTAAAGCAACACACAAATTAAAACCTAGATGGTTACTTGAATCGAAATCAATTAGGAAATTATAATACTTGGAACAATATTTTAAAATAATTTTATATCTTCTTAATACAACAATAAGTTTCTCTGGTAAATGAATTATTCATATTTAGATGGCAGAGGCGTAGCTAGGTTGGAATAGGCCCTGATGGAGACGATGGAATGGGCCCCAGCACCCCAACTTCCAGTGGCAGGAGATGCACTTGCACCAGTGAGTGCAAGTCTGGGGGACCCCAGACTCGTGGACCACAGTGTGTATCTACACTGCCTGTCCCTATTATAGCAGGGACACATTGATGAAATTGAGAAGTTGCAGGTGCACATGCTTATTTACAAGGGAAGAGGAGACCCTGAAAGATAGGACAGTAGAAAGAGCAACAGTGAGCACAGTCCATGGGAGTGTGGAGATAGAAAAAGCCTAAGGAAGAGGTAGGTTTTCAGGAGCGATTTTAAGGTTGGGAGTGAATGAGTTCAGGGAGGGAGTACCAGGCATAGGGGGCAGCATGGGAGAAGGTATGGTTATACAGAGTTAAAATTTCAACAGTTCTTATATGAAAATGGTTAGTAGTCAGGGTAACTTTGAATATGCTTGAAAAGTCAGGAAAATTTCTGCTAAATGTAAACTACATATAAAAGGACATCATGTGAAGCAGCTGAGCAGATAATATTGAAAACAGCAGGGAGTAGAGTTATTACCTACGTAACTTCATAAAAGTAGTAGTCAGAAAAACCTTTCTCAAATAAGTCCATTCTATTCACAATGATTTAAAAAATAAATAAATTATGCATTACTTGGGACTAACAAGCTATACTGTCATGTGGCACTGGACCTTTGCATTAGCCAAAAGTAAAGTAGTATGTGAAAATGCATACATTTATCACCCGGGACTAAACATTGCCAAGTCTGTAAAAAAAGTACTATTTTTAGTACATAGTTTTATTATTGATTATTATCCAGGGATGTTAGTCCCACATAGTTAAGATGTGTAGCAACATTCATTATAATACACAAACATTCTATTGCTTATAACATAAAGATGATTTATTATATCATTTTAGGATTTTGCTTAGAGGGCCTCTTGGGTGAGAGGCTGAAGCTGTAAAAAGTTCAGCCAGATCCCATAAAAATGAGTGAGATACAGCTGTTTAGAAATTGCAGTCTGGGGAGCAGTTTTTAAACTTGTTTCAACCTTCTCAAACTGAAGGGCCTTCACGGGTTTAAAAGCCTGTCTGTGAAACTGACAAGCTTTTAGAAAATTCAAGTCTGTTGGCCAGGGGTGCCTTTGGTTATTTTATTTATTAAAAATGGAGAGTAGTTTTACAATGCTAAACTTCTGAAACTCCGCTTTAGTTTTAGGCTATGGGACTGAAAGTTATGCAATGCGTGTGCACGTGCCCAGCGTGGAGGTGGGGGAGTTTCTCCTTTCTCTCTGTCTGCTCCTCGGCGGGGCTCGGAGCAATTATGCCTGGGGTTTTTGGGGTGTCGGGGAGGACAACCACCCTGTCGACCCTAGTTCCCTGCCCCTTGCCACTGCTCCTTGTTCCTGCCTGCCCCCCAAGATCACCACCTTCGCTGCTGCCACCTGCTTGCACTTTAGAGAAGGTGGAGGACTACCCTGCCTCAAGCTGTGCCTCCCCTTCCTCCCTCTCCGATCAGCACCCTGGCTGCTTATCTGTTGCTCCGCTTCCCCACGCTGCTGCTGCTTTTAATACTATATTTCAAAGGTCCCATGTAGGTGACCCGTGTGCATGTGCTGCTGGGGCTCGGGCTATGTTTCTTACTCTGGCATGCTGGGTAGTGTAGTTCCAGCATGCCAGTTAGAGAATGTGGTGCAGGGCTTTTGAAATGTAGTAGTAGTAGCAGCAGCAGCTTGAGGAAGTGGGGAGCAGAGCAGTAGGTAAGCGGCCAGGGTGCTGGCCGGGGAGTGAGGAAGGGGAGGCACAGTGAGAGGCAGGGAACCCAGCTCTCTCCATGAGAGAGACAGAGTCTGGGTGATCTCCCCCCTGCCTTTGCAGCACAGCTTCCCTCCTTCCCCACCCACCAACTCAGGACCTAGGAACCCCCTGGAGTCACATGGCTGAGCAGCCCCCAGGCAAGGAAATTCAATAATAAAAAAACCCTCTGGTTTATAATGATAGTTAAGGATCTTGCAAATTTACTCATACACTAAAAAGTCATGGAAATTACAAGTTAAGGCTCCTGACTTAACTTGTGAGCCATGTAAGCTGTAAAGACATTGTACAGTCTCGCACAGTATGCTTGATTCTAACTTAGCCTCCAGGCCTCCACACATTGCATTGGTCTTTCAGTCCCAATCCTCTTCCTCTGCAGGTGGTTATTATTATTATAAACATTTATATAGTGTCAGCCATGTGCCTGGTGCTGTACAGAACATAGAAATAGACGCGGTCCCTGCCTGTGGCTTACAATCTAAAAGACAAGGAGGGGGAGACAGGGAGAGGGGACAGTGGGAGAGACAGGGGAGAAGACAAACAAACA
>QEPC01006863.1:3170886-3182063 GCA_003113815.1 Sphenodon punctatus
ACAAACATTCAGGTGGATGCGAAGTCTCAGGTGCGTGTGCTTGGCTTGGTTACAATCAGGTTGGTTGCAGCAGTCTGCAGAGGAGGGCAGACAGTAAGTATATGGGGAACGACTAGCAGGCATTGGGAAAGGCGGTGAGGAAAAAGTGGGTCTTGAGGAGGGATTTGAAGGAGCGGAGGGAGGGGGCAAGACGGATGTGGGTAGGGAGGGAGTTCCAGGCATGTGGGGCAGTGAGGGAGAAGGGTTGAAGGCGGTTAGGTGAGCAGGAGAAATGAGGGAGAGTGAAGAGGGGACAGAGGAAGAGCGGAGAGCGCGTGCAGGAGTGCGTAGGGAGATTAGGTCAGAGAGATAAGAGGGAGCTTGGTTGTGGAGTGTTTGGAACGTGAACACCAGGAGTTTAAACAGGATACGTTCAGGAAGGTGGAGCCAGTGAAGAGAGAAGAGGAGAGGCTGCACATGGTTGAAGCAACGGGCAGAGTGAATGACCTTGGCGAGGGAGATATGGGGAGGCATCCTAGGTGGCAACAGGCCAGGCAGCAGAGTGGGTAACCTGGCCTGAGGGTGGCACAGAAGCGATTGCGCGATGTCCGGCGGTGACGACAGTGATGGTTGGAAGATGCTGTGTGGTGTGGGTTGGGGGCAACACTGAAGCTGGGGAATGGAGGGGTGAGGGGGCAGTGGCAGAGCTGACGGGAGCCTGGGGCTGGGAGAGCAGGGGCTGTGGACGGAGACTGAGGAGCAGCTAGGTTGTTGCACCAGTATGACCACCCTGCAACACCCTAGCTCCGCAGTCACCCTGTTCATGGTGCTGTAGCCACCTAGCTTCTCCCCGCCCCCCAGGTCTCCTGCTGCTCCTCACTCCCCACTCACAGCTCCTTCAGTTCTGGTGCTGCCTCTAAATCCCCATCTGCAGCCCCTGGTACCCCAGCCCTATTCCGCATATCTGCTGCTACTCCTCTGTCCCCACCCACAACCCTGGCTCCCCCACCCTGATCTTTGCCAGGTCTGCCTCTGTCCCTCAACCACCCTGCACAGGCCTTGGTCCCCCACTTGTGACCTACTTCAGCTCTGTCACTGCCCCTCAGTCGCCACCCATAGTCCCTGCTCTCCCAGGCCTAGACTCTCCCCAGCTCTGCTGATGCCCACCAATCCCTACCTGTACCCCCTGCTCCCCAGGCATGAGCTCTTCCCCATCTCTGCCACTGCCCCTCATGCAGCCTCTGGAGCCCCATCCCTGAACTCCCCCAGCTCTGCTGATGCCTCTGAATACACACCCACATCCCTTGCTTTCCTGCCCCCCAGCTTTGCTGCTGCCCCTCAGTCCACATCTGCAGCCCCCACTCTTTCAGCCTTGAACTCCTCCCCAGCTCTCTTGCTGTCCCTCAATCCCCATCCGCAGCCCCTGGTTTTCCAGCTCTGTTTCTGAGCTCTACCACTGCCCCTCGGTCCCGTCCCACAGCCCCTGCTTCCCAAGCCCTGAGTTACCCACAGTTCTCCTGCTGCCCCTCAATCGCTACCCGCAGCCCCTGCTCTCCCAGTCCTAAGCTCCCCGTCCTAGCTCTGCTGCTGTTCCTCAGTCTGCACCTGAAGCCCCTTCTCTTCCAGCCCTGAGCTTCCCCAGCATTCCAACTACCCCTCAATACCCACCCGCAGTCCCTGCTCTCCCAGCCCTGGGCTCTCCTGAACTCTGCCGCTGCCCCCTCACCCACTCCATTCCCCAGCTTCAGTGTGTGTTTGTTTACTTGTTTGTTTATTTATTTATTTTCATCATTTATATCCTGCCTCTCCTGTCTAGGCAAGTCAAGGCAACTTACGAAAGTTAAAACATCTTTTAAAAATATACATAAAATACGCATAAAAGGGAAACATAAGAATAAGAGCCACCCACCTCCCTCACCAAAGGCCTGGCAGAATAGCCAGGTTTTGCATTGTTGTCGAAATGAGACAAGGGCCAGGGCCACCCGGGCCTCCACCGGAAGGGAGTTCCACAGCCTAGGTGCCACCACCGAGAACACCCTCTCCATTGTAGCCCCCTGCACCACCCCAGGGACATCAAGAAGGGCGCTCCCAGTGGATCGCAGGGGTCAGTCCAGGGCACGGAGAGTGAGGTGGTCTCGCAGATAGGAGGCGCCCAAACTGTATAGGGCTTTATAGGTAAGCACCAACACCTTGAATTGGGCACGGAAGACTATCGGCAGCCAGTGCAGAGCTCGGAGCACTGGTGTAATGTGCTCATGGCAACCTGTCCCAGTAAGGAGATGGGCTGCTGCATTCTGCACCAGCTGCAGTCTCTGAACCGTCACCAAAGGTAGCCCCATGTAGAGTACATTACAATAGTCTAGTCTTGAGGTGACAGATGACAGTGGCCAGGTCAGAGTCCGAGACGTATGGCCAAAACCGTCACACTAGATGTAATTGGCAGAAAACACTCCTTGCCACAGCCTCAACCTGGAGATCCAGGTGAAGCTGCAGATTGAGGAGTACCCCCAGACTCCGAACCTGAGAGAGCAGCGGGGGATGAACCCCATCAATGATGGGGGACGCCACACCCACCACCCTCCCCACCAACATCATCTCCATCTTGTCAGGATTTAGTTTCAGACGGCTCACCCTCATCCAATCCCCCACAGCCGCCAGACAGAGGGTAAGCACCGAGACTGCTTGGTCTGGGTTAGATGAAAAAGAGAGGTAGAGCTGGGTGTCATCAATGTACTGATGACACCACACTCCATACTGTCTCACGACCTCGTCAAGTGGCTGCATGTACATGTTGAACAAGAGAAGGGACAAAATAGCCTTGCAGAACTCGACATGTGAGGTCCCGGGGAGAAGATGAACAGTCCCCGATCACCACCCGCTGAGTTCTCCTGGCCAGGAAGGAGTGGAACCATTCAAGATCAGTTCTGCCCACCCCGGCATAGTCCCGCAGGCAACTTCCTGGCAACAGTTGTCGACCAAAGCCACTAATGCAGTCTCAGTGCCATAACCCGAACAAAAGCCGGACTGCGAGGGATCAAAAAACCCTGTGCATCCAGATTCTCCTGTAGTTGCTGAGCCACCACCCACTCAAATACCTTCCCTAAAAAGGGAAGGTTAGAGACTGGCCGATAACTGGGAGGGCAGTCAACCTGTCCCAACCTGCAGAGGAGGAGGAAGAGGAGTGGAACTGAAAGACCAATGCAAAGTGTGGGGGCATGGAGGCTGAAGCCCTTTTTACACAGACGCGCCCCTCCCTTGCTGACATGTGTGGGTGGGAGGATGGGGGCCATCTGCGTGACCACCATGGTTGGAGGGTGGGGGTGCGTGCGCGCTCCACCCATTGCCCATGCACGGAGGCATTGGGGACAATGGAGGTGCCTCCATGCGTAGAAATGGGTGGAGGTGTAATGGGCTGCCCATGCACCGCCCACCCATCCCCCACACACTTATGCCCATTTGAAAAGGGCCTAAGTTGGAATCAAGCACAATATGCGAGACTGTACAACATCTTTACCGCTTACATGGCTTGCAAGTTAAGGCAGGCACCTTAACTTGCAACTTCCATGACTTTTTAGTGTAAGAGTAAATTTGCAAGAGCCTTAACTATCATTATAAACTGGAGGTTTTTTGATTATTGAATATTTAGAAGGTTTGTGCCCAATTTGGTCAAAATTAAACAATGTTTCTGTAAATTATGGCTCTTTGGGGGGCTTTGTTTTTTCTGAATTTATACTCGACAACATTTAAATGATACATGATTTAGAAAAACTGCATCACTTTCAGCATCTACATCCACGCTTGTGATGACCTAACATGCCTAATGTGCGGAAAAAGAAATTCTTCTAGCTGACGAGTTACCCCCTTTTTTGCCAAAAAATGGGCCCAAATTCTTAGCCTAAAAAATTCTCTGCTGAAATTAGCAATCCATGTTAAAATCTAGACAGTAGTTCTTAAGTATTCTTTTACTAGGAAAGGGCTCGATTGGGTGAAAGATTCAGCAGCCTTCATGATAATTTTTCTTTCATCCAGTGTTGCTGGATGCTTGGATCCTTACAGGTCTCAGCTGGTTGATGAGTGCTGGTTGCCGAAAGATGGGCCAGTGCTAGCATGCTGCATGTAAGAGAGAGGCTTCTGCAACGTGACTTTGTTGTGTGAGGTGCTGAATGCTGCCTATTGGATGCTGAATCCTAGTGAATACCCTCAGCTTTTATGGCTGGACTTTCAAAAGTATTCAGCACCCACAATTGTGACTGGATTTTGACATTGCTTAGCTCCCATTTAGCCTGTGGACTGCGCTCTGAAGAAAATGTGGTAATGTAATTGATCAGATTCTTCTCTAAAGAGTCAAGTCCTTTAAAAAAAAAATTAAAAATTGGTCCTTAATGACTTAAAGGGAAGTTGGAGACATGGGGATAAAGCCCCTGGTGGTGGTGGTAGTAAAATATGAACATTACTCAGCAGTGCATGCAATATGCTGAGCCATTGTCAAATTATAATAAGAATAATAATCTTAATTTTTATATGGCATCCCTCTGCCATAGCACTCGGAGTGCTTTGAACATAACAACTGAATGCAAATTTTAATCCTCACAACAGCCCTGTGAAGTAGGTCAAGCTGAGAGAATATTGTGACTGGCCTACGGTCACCCAGTGAGTTTCTGACTAAGGCAAGACTAGGGGAGTTTTTAGACAAGTGGGGGAATCTAGCGGACTGAGAAATCTGCACTTAAAAAAAGTTGTGCGGGGAGTGTTTACATGCACTGGGAGTCACTGGCCGCCATTGAAAACAATGGCACTGGCAGCTCACGCATTATCTTTAAAACTGGATTTGTAAAACCTCACTATCGAGGGTGCTGCAGTTTTCAGTGGCAGCAGCAACTTCTGGTGCATGTAAACGCTTTCCGTGCAACTTTAAGAACAAATTTGTCAATCTGCTAGCTTCCCCCGCTTGTCTAAAAACGCCCTAGAACCAGGGTCCCCTCCCGTCCAAGTATTGCGCACCTAGCCATTACACCACACTGGCTCCTTATTATTCCTTATTATGAAGGAAGAAATATGGATCTACTGGTAAGCAAAGATTGAAATTATTATCCTGAAATTATTCTGAAGGAAGAAGGATGGATCTACTAGCAGGCAAAGATTGGGTACCTCCTTGTTCCAAATCATTATGTGCAATCCAGTGGATATAAATTAATCTGATTTTAAGATTTTCAGTTATCTCTATTTGCAAGAAGATGTTTTTCTTTAGAGGGTGTGCAAGAGCTCCATTTATTTAAATGAGCTAATATCAGGTTTGCCTTATGATGAAAAAAAGTGTCAAAAGATTGAAAACAAAAAGAATTTCACCAAGTCCTCTCTGCTCAGCTCTCCTGAGCGAGGACAGTGCTCTTGATTCCCTCCCAGCATGCAATGCCTACATTACCAGGGCATTTAACCATTGTAGCTTAGAAAGTAGCATAGTTGTGAGTGTTGCTGCTGGTGGCTTATTGTTTTATTTCTAACCACTGCTCACACCGTCATATACCTGATGATAGATGAACAGATACATTTTTAGTTGAGAAGAAAGTGAATTAAGGAGAAGACTAGATTCTAATTCTTTTTTTTGCTGACTTGGTTTGTGACCTTGAAACCGTAACCTTGCTTTGTTCATTGGGAACATAAGAACATAAGTAGTGCCATACTGGGTCAGACCAATCGTCCATTGAGCCCAGCACCTTTCTCTGACAGTAGCCAATCTTGCTCGCTTGGAAGTAGTTCACAATGGGCAAGCCATTCCCTGTTGTTCACTCCCAGCTCATGACAGCAAGATGTTATATTCCCCAAACCTACCTGACTAATAGTTGCTAATGGACCTATCCTCCAGAAACCTGTCCAATCCTATTTTAAACCCAGCTGTACTGTTCGTTTTATGGAGTGTTCCCTAGTTCTATTACTATTTGAGAGGGTATTTACTTGTTCCACACCACTCATGTTTTTATAAACTTCTATCATATTCCCTCTCTTTATAGGGGAGCCATTTCATAACCTTTATCATTTTTGTTTTCCTTCCCTGTACCTTTTCTATTTGTACTATATCTTTTTTGAGAAGGGGAAACCAGAACTGCACACAATATTCAAGATGCAGTTGCACCATAGTTTTATAGAGTGGTATTTTGATCTTTTCAGTTTTATTCTCTATCCCTTTACGAGTAATTCCTAAAATCCAGTTTGCTTTTTTGACCGCCACTGCACACTGAGTGGAAGATTTCAGTGTATTGTCCACAAAAGGATTTCAGTGTATTGTCCACAATGATTCCAAGGTTCTTTTCCTGAGTGGTAACTGTTCATTTAGAACCCAGCATTGTGTACATATAGTTTGGATTGTTTTTCCCTATGTGCATCACTTTACACTTGTTCACATTACTTTTCATCTGTTATTTAGATGCCCACTCACCCAGACTCTGAAGATCCTCCTGCAATTCTTCACAGCCAGCCTTGCAGGAGTGGAGCAGGAGTTCATGGCCGCCATGGCAAGCATGGACTTGCCCCAAATTGTCAACTGCCTGACCCACGTGGAGGGGCATACCCTCGACCTGGTCTTCTGTTCAGGCCTTCGTTAGTGGAGGAGGTCAGGATGACACCATTGTCATGGATGGATCATTATCTTCTACAGGCCTGCCTCCTGGCACACCACCTACGAAAGGGGATGGAACCAGTTAGGTTGGTCCACCCTCGGAGGCTGATGAAACCGCAGAGGTTCCAGGAGTAGGGATGGGCGAACGTGGTTCGGACGTTCGGAGTTCGGACCAAACTCAGTCTGTTCGGTCGACCCAACTGAACTTCGGAACCGAACTTGAATTTCAAACCGAACCAAACCGAATTTCCGAACTCCGTTCTGTTCGCCCATCCCTAGTGGCAACACGCACCAAAAAACCTGCTTTTGAATGGTCGAACTTGGTTCGGAATTCGACCGAACTTGGTGTGTTCGGTCAACCGAACTGAACTTCCGAACCGAACTCGAATTTCGAACTGAACCGAATTTCCAAACTCGGATTCCAAACTGAACTGAACCAAATTTCCAAACTCCGTTCTGTTCGCCCATCCCTATCCAGGAGGCCCTGGGGGAGTTATCCCTAGACCCTGACAGCCACACTGTCGATGAGCTGGTCCAGTTCTGGAACACCTTGATGGAGGCGGCTATCGACAAGGTGGCTTCGAAACGTCCCCTGCCTCTGCTTCGTCACCGCAGGGCCCCATGGTTTAGCATGGGGCTGTGGGGTATGAAGCAGGCAGGTAGGAGACTAGAGTGATGCTGGCGTCCGACTAGCTGTGAATCTGACTGTCTTCTCCATAGGGCCCATTTGAGTTCCTATGTTGATGCTGTGAGGACAGCAAAGAAGGAATTCTTTGCCGCCCTCATAGCGTCTGCGAAGTCATGCCTGGCGGAGCTATTTCGTGTGGTACGGGGGCTGGTTAGTCCAGCCTCCCTCCACCTGGATGGGGACTTATCCCAGGCCCGCTGCGAGCAATTTGTCACCTACTTCGCAGACAAGATTGCTCAGCTCCAGAGCGACTTCGACACCGAATTGAAGGCAGTGAGTGAGGAACGTGAGGTTGCAGAGGTCCTGTCTGGTCCACCTTCTTAGGTTGAGTTTCAGGAAGTGACGCCAGCCGATGCGGCGGATGTCCTGGGGTTTGTTAGGGCCACCAGTTGTCAACTTGATCCGTGCCTGTCCTGGTTGGTGAAAGCCTCCAGGGAGACGCTATGGACGGTGCTGGCGAGGGTTGTTGTCCCTTCGGAAGGGTAGATTGGTCGTCATGAGCACATTACACCAGTGCTCTATTCTCTGCACTGGCTGCCTATAGCGTACCGAGCCAAGTTCAAGGTGTTAGTATTGGTATACGAAGCCCGATACGGTCTCGGCCCCTCTTATCTCGGGGACTGCCCCGCCTTCCGTGACTCAGGACGGACCCTCCGATTCACTGGGGGTGCCTATCTGGAGGTCCCCTGTGTAAGGTGGGGGGCCACCATGGAGAGGGCGTTCTCAGTGGTCAGGCCACGGTTGTGGAACTCCCTTCCGAAGGAAGCCTGCCTGGCCCCGGGTCTGCTCGCCTTTTGGTGGGCATGCAAGACTTGGCTGTTCGCCCAGGCCTTTGGAGGGGGGGAGGGGTAAATGGGGGAGAATGGTGGGGTGGGGAATTTGGGGGAATTGGAGGGTAGGGTTAGGGTTGGGTTTTTTAAAATTATTTTAAAATTGATGTTGGTTTTTAATGTATTTTATTGTATTGTTAGCCACCCCGAGATGCCATGGGCATGAAGGGGTGGCATAGAAATGCCAAGAAATTTAAAAAAACCCAGTCTGCTTGTGTTTTACCTGCCTTGAATAAATTGGTGTCATCTGCAAATTTGATCACCTCTTTACTCCCTTTTCTAGAACTTTAATGACTATGTTAAACAACACCAGTCCCAGTACAGATCCTTTGGGCATTCCGCTATTTACTTCTCTCCATTCTGAAAATTGATCATTTAGTCCTACCCTTTGTTTCCTGTCCTTTAACCAGTTGCCAGTCCATATTAGGACACTGCATTCTATCCCCTCACTTTTAATTTTCTCAAGTCTCTCATAACGGTCCTTATCAAATGCTTTCTGAAAATGCAGATACACTATATCGACTCGGTCTCCCTTATCCACATACTTATTTACATCCTCAAAAATGCCAATAGATGGAGGCATGACTTCCCTTTGCTAAATTCATGGTGACTCTTCCCCATTTATGCATGTTTAAAAATATGCCCAGTAATTCTGTTCTTGATAATTGTTTCCACTATTTTTTCAACACTGCTGTCAGCTTCACCTGTCTGTAGCTTCCAGGATCACCTCTGGAGCCCTTTTAAAAATATCGGTGTTACATTCACTACCCTGCAGTCATCAGGTACATTGGCAGAGTTTAGTGATAGGTTGTAAATTACCAGTAGGTGATCTGCAATTTCATATTTCAGTTCCATCAGAACTCTGGGGTGTATACCATCTGGTCTCAGTGATTTGTTACCATTTAGTTTGTCAATTTGTTTTAGAAACTCATCCAGAGTCACACTGAGTTGTGACAGCTCTTCTGTTTCGTCATCTACGAAGAACAGTTCCAGTGTGGGTCTCTCCCCAACATCCTTTGCAGTGAAGATTGAAGCAAAGAATTAATTCACCTTTTCTGCAGTGGCATTATCCTCCCTGAGTGCCCATTTTACACCTGGTCATCTAATGACCCAGCTGACTCTCTAGCAGGCTTCTTTTTTCTGATGTACTTGAAAAAGTTTTTATTAGTAGTTTTTGCAAGTCTTTCTTCACATTTTCTATTGGCCTGCCTTATCAGTGTTTTACATCTAATCAGTCAATCAAAAGTAGTTTATTGTTTTAACCAAAGGTTATAACTAAATACAAATAAAATTACCACAAAAGCAAAAGTTTAGTACAGAACAAAAAACACAAAGCAATAAACTGTCAAATAAAATATAACAAAACATGGGTCTTGCTCCTGCTCGGAGCATGGGCTTGACTAGGCCTGACCTCCAGAAATTAATATTTAACTACAATTCAATCACGTAAAAAATCCCCAGTAACATGGATCTTGCTCCTAAATGAGGCGGGTTGCAGGGAGCATATGACACCTGTGCTCCGGGCTCTGCACTGGCTGCCTATAAAGCACCAGGCTAGGTTCAAGGTGCTGGTTTTGACCTTTAAAGCCCTTCACGGCCTGGGCCCTGCCTATCTGCGGAATCATCTCACTCCCCATGTGCCCGTACGACCCCTGAGATCGTCCCTAGGGGCCTTTTTGGAGGTTCCCCAGGTGAGATGGGTGGCCACTGATGTGAGATCTTTTTCAGTGGCTGCCCCTGTGCTGTGGAATTCACTTCTGGAGGAGACTTGGTTGGCCCCCACCCTCCTGTTCGATGTTTGTGTAAGACCTGGCTGTTCTGCCAGACTTTTGGTGAGGGGGCGGGGTAGGGTGGGGGAGGTGGGGTTTGGGAGGGAGGGTGTGTGTGTTTTTATTACTTGTTTTAAAAATTGTAGATTTATTTTAAAATGTTTTATTGTTGAATTATTTTTTGGTTTTGTGCATGTTGTTTGCCGCCCCGACCTGCCTTTGGGCAGGATATAAGTTTTGAATAAATAAATCAAATAAATAAATGGAGAGTAACCCCTCCGAACCCCTGAAATCTATACTTAAACAAAATTCGATTTAATGAAATCCCCAATAACATAGGTCTTGCTCCTGAACAGAGCATATGTTTGACAAGGCCTACCCCCTAAAATTAGTACTTAAACAGAATTCAGAAAAAATCCCAGAAGCATAGGTCTTGCTCCTAAGCGGTGCATAAGTTTGACCAGACCTAGTCCCTAAAAGTAATGTCAAAATGTTTTATTTATGATAGCACAAACCATTCATAAAGACCAGTTAGGCTCAGATAAGCCATTTATTTATTTATTTGTTTATTTTTATATTTATTTATTTATTTATTTTGTCAATTTATATCCCGCCCCTCCTGAAAACAGCTCAGGGCCGCTAACAATCTTAAAACATAAAAAATACAACCATATAAAATTAAAAACAGTCATAATAATATTAACAATTAACCAGGGCTAGGCCATGATAAAACAATAAATAAGGGTAGGAGGAGATTAAAAAAAAACCTAACCCCCCTCCCCCCCCCTCCCCAAAGGCCTGGGCAAACAGCCAGGTTTTACAAACTCGCCGGAATGTTAAAAGGCTTGGGGCC
This sequence comes from Sphenodon punctatus, assembly GCA_003113815.1. NCBI lineage: Eukaryota > Metazoa > Chordata > Lepidosauria > Sphenodontia > Sphenodontidae > Sphenodon > Sphenodon punctatus. Next base: position 3,181,619 of record QEPC01006863.1, read on the forward strand.
AGGCGAGCTTCCTCTGGGAGGGAATTCCAAAGGCAAGGTGCGGCCACTGAGAATGCCCTCTACATTGTGGCCCCCTGCTTAACACGGGGGACCTCCAAGAAGGCACCCCCAGCAGACTGAAGGAGCTGCTCTGGGGCGCGGAGGGCGAAGCAGTTCCTGAGGTATGAGGGGCCCAGACTGTGGCCTTGTAGATCCCAACCTCAAGGTGATGAAGTCCAGCCTCGAGGTGATGAAGTAGTCACCTTGAGGTGACGAAGGCATGGATGAGGGAGGCCAGGTCTGGGCCGGAGACGTACAGGTGCAGCCTCCGCACCAGATATAACTGGCGGAAGGCAGCCTTCGCTACCACCTCCACCTGTCGATCCAGACGGAGATCTGCGTCCAGTATCATCCCCCAGACTCCAAACCTGCTGAGCTATAGGAGGGAAAAAAAACCCAATCAGGG
>QEPC01006863.1:3183603-3203757 GCA_003113815.1 Sphenodon punctatus
GGAAGGCCTAGAGCGTCACTGACGCCGGCAGCCACAGCCGGCGCTGAGGCCGCCGGACCGCCCGCCGCCGCCGGAGCTCCGCAAGGTAAGCGGCGCGCAAGCTATGCATTGTAGTAGGGGTGATCCCTGGGGGGTGGGGGGAGTGTTGAACACCCCCCCCAGGGATCGGGTCATACTTACCGGCGGCTGCGGGGACGCCGCGGCCGCTGGTGCTGGGGGGGGATGGCCTCGCCTCGCCTCTCAGTCTGTTTTTATTTAAACAAAAATCCAGGCTGGGCAGGGTGGGTGGGGTGTGTCCCCCCTTCCACCCGCGCAGCCTGGACTCGGGGAGGTTTTTTTCCCCCCTTAACTTGGGGCTTTAAGTTTTACATTGCAGCCATTTTTAAATGGCTGCAATGTAAAAAATCCGGTACCCCGGACCGGATTACTGGGTCGAATCCGATAATGCTGGTACGCCCGGTACCGGCATTATCGGATACCGGATTCTACCGGTTTCCCACCCCTAGCCAGCAGTGCTTATCTGTCGCAGCTTGTTCAGAATCCAGTAGTGTGGCTGCTTACTGGTTTAAGCATCCATGATTATATTACACCTGTTTTGTGTTCTCTGCATTGGCTGCACGTGGAGTGATGGATTGAGTTTAAGATCGCACTGCTAGATTTTAGAACCCTGAATGGTTTAGGCCCTGGCTATATTCAAGACCTACTTCTGGAACCTCACTCTGATAGGTATCTCTGCTGAGGAACCACCCACTGTTCGGGGGTTCTGCCATCACCTCTGAAGTTAGCAGGCGATCGGGCTTTTGCTGTGGCAAGCCCCTCAGTGTGGAAATCGCTCCCTTCAGATGTTCGTTTCATTTCCTCCCTCCTTACCTTTAAAAAGCACCTTAAAATGTATCTGTTTTCTAGGTATGTTTAGGATCCACTTATGGTTCCCTCGATGTACTTTGTCCTCCCTTTTTTCCTGCCCCATTAAAAAAAATATTAATAACTGTTTTAAATTGTTTATATGTTTTTTAACTTTTTTGTGAGTGCCACATAAGGCAGGGGGCACTATATAAATAAAGTGATTTATTATTATTTTCTTCCTCCTCCATGGAGTTATATATTGGGAAAACTAATGTATTTGTACGTTGTTTGGAAAGGATATTTACATAAAAACACAACTGAACTTCAACATTAGGATATTTATTTATTTAATTTATTTTAATACACTTTTACCCCGCATCCTCCTGCACCATGGCGGCTTGGCGCGGCGAACAACATATAAAATCTAACAATAAAACTAAATAATTAAAATATTAAAAAATTACTAAAAAGCCAGAATGCTAAAAGGCAACAAAGACCCCCACACACACCCCTACCCCCCTTCCCCGAAGGCCCTGAATATCATGTGTATTATAGATTGTCGTAGTCTCCCTCAGAGGTAACTGCATTCTAGTGATGGCTGAAAAATAACAGTGTCGCTGTTATAATCTACTGATATAATTATTCTGCATCATAGTTTTTGTATTCCCCTTTCAAAATTTAAATTAATAGGTTAAAAGAAACAGTGGATTAAGAGAAGAGTTAAGGCTCTTACAAATTCAACCACACTCCAATAAGTGTGGAAATTGTAAGTTAAGTCTACTGCAGTAACAGTGTTGTACAGACTCACATATTGCGGTCACTTACAACTTAGGCTCCATGCACCCACACTTTGACATGGTCTTTTATCCTCATCCTTATCATTTGCAGGTTGGGGGCAACACTGAAGCTGACAACACTGAACCCCTCTGACCCCTGCTTTCCCAATATACTTTCCTTTGGTTTGGGGAGAACTGGACAGCTGATTACTGGGCGGGGGGGCTGTATATTGGGTAAACAAGGTTGTGGGATGTGCATATGGAGACCAGATTTTATTTTTTTTATTTTTTTATTTATTTGTTTGTTTAAATTTTTTGCCTCACCCTTCCCAAATAAGGTGGCTCAGGGCGGGTTACAATGATAGAATATAAAACAAATACACATAAAACACCCCACAGCTCCAAACCACCACCACCCCGCAAACCTTTTCCACCCCAGCCGCCCTACTCCCTGATTCACCGTTTACCCTCACAACCTCCCCATCCCACCCTAGCCCCTGCTGCCAAACGCCCTTGCGGATAAGATAGTTTCTGAATCGGAAAGAAAAGGCCGCAGCCTTCTTACCAGATGGAGTTGATGGAAAGCATTCCCGGCTACCTCTGCCACCTGAGATTTCAGACACAGCAGCAGATCCAGAGCACCCCAAGACTGAGTGACCAGGGGGGTCAGACCCCATCAATGATGGGGTTCCCAAACCCTCCCAAGTCACAAGGCCGACCAACCATCATCACCTCAGTCTTGTCAGGATTCAACCTCAGTCGATTCACCCCAATCCAGTTCTCCACAACAGTCAGGTAACGGGTAAGCACCGAGACTGCAGGACCTGGGTTGGATGAAAAAGGGAGGTAGAACTGGATGTCATCAGCATATTGATGACACCTCATGCCAAACCTTCAAATGATCTCACCCAGTGGCTTCATATACACGTTGAAGAGGAGGGGGGGACAAGATGGAACCCTGCGGGACCCTACAGGGAAGATCACGGGGTGATGACTGTTGGAGAAACCACTCCAGATGACATCAACCTTTTGCACCAACAAACCCTAATGACCACTAGGGGCATTGGGAGTAGAGAGAGTGAGTTAGTGTGTATGTCACTTTAACCTTTCTGATCTCTGCTTCTAAGCCCCCCTCCCCTTCCCCCTCTCAGGTGGGATGTGCCCAGGAAGCTCCTGCTGGACTTCCTCCTTCTTCCTGACCTTTCTCCATTCCTTTCTTCTTCCGCTGACCTTCAACATGACTGGCCACCATGCTGGTGGCAGATAGATAGAAAGATCTAGGGATAGGCCTTTCCTATCACAATGTATTTCTCAATAAAGTAGATTATTTTCAATCTAGAAACAATCTCCAAGGTGTTGATTACTTCTAAGCTGTTGCTACTGAGAATTCGAGCTATTTTCCTTTTGCTGTGTGTAAACTCTGCTGATGCCTAGCCAGAGCTCCAGCAGGTCCTGGCACAGTAGGCAGTGAAACTTTGGTTTTTTGGTTTTTGATCAGTAATAAGATTCTAACAATGACGAACAATTGCCCATCACCACCCACTGAGACCTCCCCGACAGGAAGGAGCAAAACCACAGAAGAGCAGTCCCATGCACCCCTGCCAGCTCCTGCAGTCAAGTCCACAACACCTCATGATCAACCGTGTCAAAGGCCACTGGTAGATCTGGTAGGATCAACAGAGTAGAGTTCTGCTAGAACCACTGCACCTGCCTTGGTGGTAATGCAACAATGGGAGATGTCAGTATAGACAAGACTCAAGCTTTGCTATTGAGCTTCATGACTAGCTCTGGGCAGAGTTAGATGATGAAGTAGTAAGCATGCCTGTGTCCTGTCTATGCTAGCATTCCCAACTTTGTTCATGCTCCTTTCCTGTCCATTAAAAAGGAAAGCCGTCAAGTTAAGAACAATACTGTCACAGCAGTAAATGGATATGGGTTAGTTAATCATTGAAAACTCTCATGAATGTTGTAAATGATGTGGAATGAGCTCATTCTAATCATGGTACAGCAATGTCAAGGGGTGTTATATTTCTGTATTGAGGTAAATTGGCATCTAGTAGGCATTTATTTTGGTCATGTTTGAAATAAAGTCTTACAGAAGTTAATTTTGCATTTAATAGTAAGGGTAAAAATGCTTAACAGGAGGAGCTTTGTATCACAGTGTATTCTTCATGTAGTATAAGAAAGAAGGTGATGATTATCTGTTGAACATCCATTGTACATCCAAAAGTAACTTGAGTGACTTGTCTGAAATATTATCGCTGGTAGAGAGGCTCTTCATAAATGTAATGTTTCAATGCACTTTAACATGTACATTTTGTAAATATTGCATTTCTTTTAAAAGGAAGTGTTAATTTAACTATAGTATGAGTTACCAAAAGGAATAAACCATACAGCTAACTAACTCTCTTATGTTGGGGAAAGGTACAGAATTCTGATGAAATGATAAACTATAGTTATTCTAGTAAGACTCAATTTTTAATTTTAAGTCAGTTAACTGCCTATGAAAGAAATTTCTGAATGATGTTTATTCAATCCCTCTGCTTGAGGGAAAAAGATTGATTGTTAATTTGCTAAAGATGAGGTCAGTGTCAAATTCACTCACTGTGTTAACTGGGTTAAGGCCTTCTAACACATGTCCAGTTAAGGTCCCATGTTTCTAGTATTTTTGTGGCTACTGAACTCAATAGACCTAAGAAGCACAGAAGAGCAGATATTAAGAAATATACAGCTCTTAGACACTAGATGTTTATTAAACAACGAAAGGTAATTTTTCAAAGAAAAAAAATACATAGACAAAAGTGTAAACTTAAGATGTTATAATATTTGTAAACATGTTTCAAATTTTATTTTTATTAGAAAGTGAAATCATACATTTGCATAAGAATAAAATATACAAAAGATACCTTAAAAGATTTACATTAACATTTTACATATAATTTGCACTTTCTTCACCTTTTCGACCATTTAAAAAAACAAAACAAAACCTTAAACCTAATAATAAATCAGGTGAATAAGAAAACAGAACAGTTAACTTTTGAGCAAATATCTCAGTTTATAGGACTTGCTCATCTCTTACGTTTTAGTATAATTCGAGGGGAGACCAAATTGTCATGAATTTCTCTTTTTTAATTTGAAAGTTATATGTTAAGTTATCCATCTCAAACTATGTGCCATACTTGCAGCAACCATTAATGTGTGAAAACATTTTTGATGCTGTTATATGAAACTATTATCTGCTTCACCACCATCAGCAAACACTTTCAGTCCCACCATTGAACCAATGTCTCCTTAGTGAAGCACTCGTTTTGTGCCACTCTATTTATCTGACTCACGGCCATTCTACTTTCTTTGAAGTCCATAGGATACCGTTCTAAAACCTTCCTGGCCCATCTTTCATCTGTTTTGTCTCTAAGCACGTCTAACCAAATGACATTGTCTTTTCTTTGCAAAAAGGCAATGAGACAGTGCTACTGAATTCTCTTTAGGTAGATAAAGGCATCTGAAGATGAGTGGAGAAAAATTATCAGAAACATGGTAAAGACTTTCATATGAAGTGAGAGTGAAAAGATTGAGAATATTTACTTTTTTGAGCTGCCATTAAAATATTAAGCAGTAAACCGTAAGCAAACAAAGTAAAAAAGAGAAAGAGGTTTATGTCATTCTGTGGCAGTTGGGAAATAGTAGGTATCATCATAAAATATTTGTTGTTGTTCTTACCATATAATGTAACATAACACTAGAATCAACAAATAAGAAGACAGGGTGCCGCCACATGAGCTGCAGTGTGCTCGATCCCTGCGCATCCTGTGCTGGACAAACACTACCACTACATTTCAGGCCCAGAACAGGGAGCAGGACAGATGGCTGCCTGCTGAGGGGCAGCTGGGTGGGTGGGCGGGCTGCTGCTGTCCGACCCATCATGCCCCATGGTGGGTCGAGGCGCCAGCCACATGAACAAGGCACCCGGCCCATGCCCACCCAGTATCCCACCCCTGGCTGTGACGTTGCCACATAGGACTGGATCTTGTGCCTGCCACTCAAAGCCCAGCAGTGAACCTTGCTGTGTGGCAGGGCAGATGGGGACAGGATGCATGAACATCGACATGCTACCGTGCCTTGGGCATCCTTACCCCACTTTGGGTAAGGCTGCTACACTCTGTGTCCCTGGCCTTTTTCCGAGAATGTAGCATGTAGCAGCCAACTGCTTGCCCCACAGCAGGATGAAGATCTGGCAGCCACCAGGCACAGAATACACTGCATTGCATGGTAAGACTGTTTGGAGTGGGGTAAACCTGCCTAAGACACGATAAGTACATTGTGTGGCTGCACTCAGGGTTACTGCTCTTGCCTTGGCTCAGATTCACTACTATACTCTGCCCGGCCCCAAACAGCCCTCACTCATGGCTTCCTGAAACCAACTTTCCCTCATGCTGGGTTCTGCTCCACTTCTTTTTCTGGCCCCATGTTACCCTCATTTCTGGTGCCTCTGAGCCCTGTTGCTTACCCTTCCTCACTCTTGGCTTGGATCCATGTCCCTCAACTGCCCTGTCTGTCTGTGCAGCCCCTTACTTCCCTGGCTGCTTTGAGATATGTTTTGAGTTTCCTAACTTTGGAGAAATTAGTGATAACCCTTCCACCTGCTCCTCTAAGCTAGGAAACTGAAAATGCAAGCAGGGGGACAGACACCTTGCTATAACCACAGCAGCAATACCATCATCCACTAAAGGCTGCCTGCCTGGACAAGCAGTCTAGCCTGTCAAGTGGATAGTTGTTCCTGTCAACAGACAAATGTCACAAAATTAATTGGGTCAAGATTTAATTGGCTGTATGGTCATCTTCTGCATGTTTACTTTTGCTCTAGTCTTACACATATCATTTTACTTACAAAGCAATTACTGAATGGCATGCTGTCGGGGAAGGGCAGACGTGCTTGATTAATAAACAATGACTACAACTACAGCATAACCCAATTGCCATGGGACTGGAGAAGAAGTTCACTATATCAGGGCATGACAATTTGTAATTGATAGAAATGGTGGTTGAAGTTGAGATTTGTTACAAATGGGCTCATTATAAGCAGGGTTTATTATACTGAGGTTTGAGTGTGTATTCAGCACTAAATATTGTAAACAAAAAGAGCAAATTGGCAGTCCTGCCAAATGCAGTACACTTCCCTGCCTAGTTCCTACCTCACTAACCTGTACTTATTGGTTCAAGTCCTGTGGAAACTGTTTAACACCTTTTTAGAGGGACAAATCTAGGGTGGCCATACCTCCCCTTTAAAAGAGGATGCTTATGAAAAATACATGGTGCAGGGCTGTACTGGAACCAATGCAGCCCTGAATCATGTATTTTTCATAAGCATCCTCTTTTAAAGGGGAGGTATGGTCACCCTAGACAAACCCCATGTCCTGGTTTGGTAATGAAATGAGGGTTTTCAGATACCATTCATCTTTTGATTGAACATTTCCTGGAGTAATTATTAATTAGATTACATCAGGTGACCTGAATTTCTGCATCCCACAATCACTAATCCAGCCTTTTGAGTTGCAGCTGCTCCTGCTTGGGTTGATGGCACCAGTGAAAATTGATAACGAGAGTATTTGTCAACAACACCCTATTTTATTTTAATTGATGTTGTATGCCTTTTATATATTTGTGAGCCGCCCCAAGCTGCCTGTGGCAGGAGGGGCGGAATACTAAATGTCTTAAATAAATTAAATAAATAAATTAAATAAGCTTCTTTGCCCTAATTTTACACTTCCTGCAGGGACAGTCATTTACAACAGAGCATGTTCCAACCCTTAAGAAACAAAAATATTTTCTTACAGTGATTTCTTATGGGAAATAGGAATTCCATCTATGTAGAGCTTCTATAGCCTGCTTTAGCATTATCTGTGTCTTTGTAGTGTTAAAGTTCAACATCATCTGGCCTCAAACTGAGGAGGGAGAACATTCTATTTCTTGTGTTCTGCAGCCAGAGTACTCTACTGCCAGGAAATACTCTCGTAACTGAGAAAAAACTGCAATTTTTCTGGTAGTGAGTTAGGCATATTTATTCCTCAAACTCCATCAATTTTGAGGGCTTCTCGTTTTTTTCCTCTTCTCCATTTATATTTATATTTCTTAACATCTAGTAGTAGAATAGTCTGGGGGCAGGGGCAGAAAAAAACAACTTTCACAGTTCAAGAAAATTTCCCTCTTCATGATATTTACTGGGAAACTGGCTGCATGGTCATGATGTTCCACTTTGTCTGTGCCCATGAGATACTTCCTTGTTTGTAGGAGAAGTTTTCATTATCCAGATAATCTTCAATTAAAAAAGGAGGAGATTCTAAGTTCCATCTTTGCAGACAATAATGGGGGTGGGGGATGCAGTAGTCTCTTAGTTCTCCAAAAGCAATAGTCTGTCCAGTAGTGAGAAACTATTATTTGAATCTTGTGACTTTGCAGTTACTGTCCCAGTATCTAGTAGTGGTGGTCTTTCAGTTTAAATTGTGGATTTGGATCCATATCTACAATTTACGTGTTTAATTACAAATCCATGTTACTAATCTGTATTATGGATTCATATTTATATCAATAAAAATAAATAATAATAAAATTACTGCACATGTGTAAAATGCGATGCTGGTACCACCATTTTGGAAAAGGGTGTGCATGCGCAGAATGTTCTGGTGGCCATTTTGACATGTGCAGTAATTTATTTTAATTTTTTTTTAGAACTGAACTGAAATAGTCTTGCTTCGGCTTAGTGCGGATTAATCCATAGCGACCCATTCTGTGCAGTTATGGATTTAATCCGAATCTGAATTCCCACCTCTCCTGTCTACCTTCCTCTTCTAAATAGTTTCAGAAGCTAGTTAAACAGCCTCAAAAGCTGTCAAATCTCATATCCTGGATCTTACCCAGTCAGACTTTAGACCAGAACTTGGGAGAGAAACAGCAATTGTTGCTATTGAGGAAAGACCCCTGTATTCATCCTGCTGGATCTTTTCAACCGTGCAAAGATATCCCCTGATGCTCCGTCCTGTCTTCCACCTTGTTCATATGCTACACATATCTTTTACCATAGGCATAAACAGTACCATCTCCCAGCATTACCTGTGCCTAGCAGAAATTCGCTCCTGAATTAAAAGGAACCAAGCCCAGGAAAGAAAGACATGATTCTGATAGGAAAAAAAGAACTCTTAGGATTCTCCCTTTCTCTGATTTCTTCCATTATTGAGAGCATCTGTCCACAGGTTGGCAGTTTGCGCTCTTGTGTCCCGTTGGACTTCTCTTTGCTATCGAACAAAGTGTAGTTACACATAGTTATGGCTGCAAATAAAGCCCAATTCCTAGTGTGACTGGGCAGCAGACTGGCAAAATCAGCTTGAGACAGGCTTTCCTTTTACAACTATGACCACCCATAATAGAAGTCTAGAAACTGTTGATTAGTAGAATGAGGCTATAGAGCATGTGTCACACCTGGTGCATTTCCTTGCCTAGACGTGCAACAGTTTGTGTACAAGGGGTTTTATATCTCTGTTCTCTGGGGCTAGAGTAGTCTCTTTATCCATTTGTTCTGTTTTGACCCCTTAGAGCACTCTCCTGAGAGCAGAATAATTGGCCAAACCCTCTTACTAGCAGGCCTATACCCAGCTGACAAAGATCTTCCTTTGAGATGGTGCCCTGAGAGCCATATACTCTTTAGACAATGTGTGAATAAATATCACAGTAACAGAGACAGACTCCTATGAAATCTTATCTCAGTACCAGCTTTACTCAACATCGTATTAGATACAGGTAAACACAGACCTCCCTGTTCAATTCCCTTAGGCAGTAACTAACTATCCTTTCTGTCTTCTCAGCATCTAGGATGGCTTCCATTCTTTCCCCACACCTTGCTTCTCCTTTGCTAAGGGCAGGCTTCGCTCTAGAAAACCCGTACCTCCCTGACACCCAGAGCTAGATAGTGCAAACAGCTCAAACCAGTTTAATGCGCCATGTTTTGTTCTCAGGAGATAGTGATTATTAAGGATTCTTGACAACTGTTATGGTAACTTGTTTAGGTTGAGCAGAGGAAACAGTTTAACAAAAGCTCTTGATGGCTAGTAGAAAGAACATCTCTCAGACAGTAGGCTAACTTGATGTTGTTCCACACTTCATTTTATTTATGCCTCAGTCTGTCACATCTTGTACTTCATTTCTCAACAACTTGAGAGACAGAACAAGACCTGGATCTAGTCAACAGAACTTTCAGCAAGAACTTAATGTAAAGCTTGGGCAGGGTTTTCTGTTCAACATTGTTTGCAAACTCTGAGAAATGTCCTAGGTTCTACAGCCTGTGTTGTGTATTGTGTACCGTGATCCTGTTATACATCATACCCACACTATCTTTTCTCTAAAGCATGGAGTTTTGAGAAAATTGGTTGGGGGAAGGAGAAAAACTTTTCAGCTATAAAGACCTCTCCAATGACACCATTAAAATTGTCCTTTGGGAATTTTTCCCTATTGTGTGGCAGACATTCCAGTTCTGAAAATATTTAAGGCATGCATAATCCCCATTGAAATCAATATTTTTAGGACTGGAGTCAAAGATTGTTCCAAAACAGGCCACATAGACTGCTTAGCCTATGGCATAGCCCTACACATATGAGTGGAGTTAGAACAAGAAATTGAAGACTGAACTCTTATGACTCCTGGGCAAATGAGAATGCATTGATGCCGAGTTGTAGAGTGATTCAAGGTGCTATGAACTTGAAAATAGTATAACCGTAAACATTGCTTTGTGATGCAAAGTATGTTTCATTCAAAAAGAAGAAAAATTCAACTTTTAAAAAAATTACTATGCTTGTGTGTATGCTTTTTATGTAGTTAAAGATAAATTAGTATGATTTGTGATAAAATAACATTAGAGGTTGTCTGTTACTAAGAACCACAATACTGAATGAACTCTGACATAGACTTGAGTTTCATCCATACTTGAACCAAGAACACAATATTTTGCAAAAATAAATAAGGCAAGTCCTTGTATTACATATAGTATACACGATATAAAGCATTCTTGTCCTGCTTTAAGTGATATTTAATACAGCCTTACTATTACTACTACTACTGCTGCTGCTACTTATAATTTCTATAGTACTATTAATTATTATTATTATTTTATTATCAAGCATTACTAGGCATACACAGTGCTTTACAGTCACAGAGGAGGTAGCGGGGGAGCCAGGGACGCCAGAAGCAGTCTTCATTCAGACACTTACCTGTCAGCTGAGCTGGGGAGCTGAGCTGAGGGTGGAGCCTGAGCCCTGTAAAGGAATAAAGTTCCAGTAAGCCCACGGCAGCGCCGGGGGCACGCGCCGAAGGGCATTGCACCAAAGGGCAATGTGCATAAGGGCGCGTCCTTTTGCATGTCCTTCGGCACGTTCATGAGCAGGAGCCTAGACACTAATAATTTTGTATACTTTTGATGCCCCAAGGAGCTGGAACCAGATCCTTTATAGTCTAAAGGGGTTGTAGAGTGTGAGTAGAGATTCTAAAGGATCGAAGGGTTGGTGTGGGAGGTACGAGAGGGAGGAATTTTGGGTGGAAGTAGAGCTATAAGCGGGTAGCTATTCTCCCAATTTGTTTGAATAATTGGGTTGAATAAGTTGGGTAGAGGAAGATAGGAGTATTATCGATGGATAAGAAACGTGGGAGGGTGCCATCTTCTGTTTCCTCTTCGGAGGAATTACCAGCTAAAATTAGCAGGTCTAAGTTCCAGATAGCAGCAAGAGGTGTGGATTGCCTCCAGACGCAATGTTCTCAATCGAAGGAATATAAAGAGGGATGTGAAGAGAAGAGGGATAGACTACTGTCTCCATTAGGAGGAAATAGTCCCCTCATGGAAGGAGAAGGTGCTTCAACTAAAAACTACCTTATTTACCAAACTGGGCTTATAGCAAAGACAGTAGAAGTGCTGTTCGTCCGAATTCAAGAGTTAGGTTCATCACTTGAATGGGTTAGTCAACAGCTGTCGGCAATTACTAGAAGATTGACGGAGAATACTAACAACAAAGATACTCTTGATATTGCTCAGTTGCCTAAAATCAATTCTGTCCCAATATATTGTGATCAAGATGGGAAATCCAGTCCTGTGAAGAGGTCTTTTATGAGGTATACAAAAGAACCGAACAATCAAAGGCTCACGGTTTGGAATAATGAGATATTAATGTTCATTGCACAAGATTATAATGGGGTTTCCCATGTTTGGAAAAATGTTGATCAGGTTGCCCTTCACCTTTCCAAATTGTTGAGGAAGGAGGTTCCTGTAATTTGTATAAAAGCTATGACCCACTTATCGAAGAAGAGGAGTAATTATAGGTTAAGAATTTCCTTCCAAGACTTTTCTTGGATAAAAGACATCTGGAAGGCGAGAAAGTATCTCCTACAAAGAGGTATATCAATAGATAGGGTGTGGGCAAGTAAGGATTTATCAGATACTATATATAAAGAGGATAAGCCAACACTTTTGTTATCATCTCCTAATCAAATGTTAGTGGGTTCTAAGCCAAAGGTTTTTTCAGGAGCTCCTCAGTTGTTAGGTGAAGGCAGCGCTAATATAGAACTTCCTCCTATTGAAAAGTCAGATGTTGGTGATGCGGAAGACCTGGTAGATTTAGGGATAGGCCATAGTGAGCAGTTACAACAAATGGAAACCCAATCTAAGGATAGGGTACAATATGATAGCCAGCAAACTATCTCCCCTCTATTAGCTCAGGCATTTACGCAGAAGGGAACTCAGCAGATTGATGAGGCTTCCACTGAACCGGCAGGTACCTTTGCCGGAACGGTGGGGTCCTTTTTGTGGGGTGAAGGGGCATTTTGTAATGCTATGCTAATAAGAGACAAATTCCAACAGCTTTCAGTTATAGACCAAAGCATCTTTTTGTCAAGATTGGGAGTGATTTCCACCTTGACCCAAGACCACATCCATCAACCTGATCTCCCTATTGCTTACCAAGTAAAAGAGCTAGTAGAGATAGGATCTAGCCCTCAGGATAAATTACAGGACTTGGGACAGGAAGGTAATGCCATCTTGGCTGGCTGGCAAAATGAAGTGACAAAGCAGACTTTGTTGGAGAAGGAGTTATTCCCCAACATATCGAGTTCTAGTTTAACTAGCAATATCTTATCCTTGCCAATTGCTCCTCTTAGTAAAAGCAGGAAATCAATCAATTATGAACTGAGGAGGTAGGACTAGTTGTAGATGGGAGTCAGGATAGTAGGAAAGGGAAGGATGGAGGGGAAGATATAGACTATTTCAAACATTTATCAGAGGATGAGTCGAGGGACAATATAGAGTTAATGTCCTGGAATATCACGGGCCTGAATTCTTGTATTTCGGATCCTGACTTGCAGGAATTTCTGTCAGGTTATGATATGATATGTCTTCAAGAGACCTGGATGCTTGAAGGGGTCACTATCCAGCTGAGGGGTTTTCATTGTATATTACATGGAGGCTCTAAGGTAGGAAAAAAGGGTTGGGTTTCAGGAGGCTTGGCTTTTTTAGTTAAAGACAATGAACAAATGAAGATGTCCCCTATAGGGACTTCTAGACCAGAATTCCATATAGGGCTCTTGGAGTGTGGAATTGTAAACTCAGATAGATTTTTAGTAGTTAATGTTTATATTCCCCCAAGGGTTTCTTACTATTACAATCCAGAAGTTTGGCGAGTATTAGAAGAGGAGTTATTAGAGCTGGAGGACCAGTATCCCAACGCTTTTTCAATCGTAGTGGGGGACTGGAATACTCATTTGGAAGAGATCCTCAACATCAGAGGGGGAGTAGGATCTCTGAGAGAGCGTATAAAGGAGATTAATTAATTTAGTGGTCATTTGACAATTCAGTATTTGGTGGGTATAATAAGAAGGTTCGACCTTGCTATCCTGCAGGAAGATTCTGTTAGTGATCCGGAAGGTGACTTTACCTTCTGTGGCCCACAAGGCCATAGTAAAGTGAAACTCCTGATGGTAGAAACTGCTATTCAACACAGATCTGATGGAGTTAAGATGATAACTAGGGTGGAGAGTGATCATCTGGTATTGGTGACCAAAATTAGAGTAAATCCATTTAAGTCTCCTCACGATGTGTCGATAGCTCAGAGGGTAGTTCACAGTGTCCCTAGGTGGCAATCCATGGCTTCTATAACTCAGTTGATACATCAATTTGGCATGTCAAAAGACGTAAAACGACTTAGACATATTATGAGCGAACAACAGGATCTAACGATCCTGTCACAAGCATACGAGGAACTAGTATCAAAGTTGCATGTGTTTATGCCACAAAAACAGGTGTATTCAGCCCAGTTTAAGAGCTATTGGTACAATTCCAAATGCAGGGTGGCTAAAAGATCCTTAGCCAGAACTAAAGCTAATTGGGTAGAAAATCCGAACCTCCAAATGAAGGAGAAGTTTAAAAAAGCTAGGGCAGAATATAGCAAGTTGATTAAATTTACAAAAAATCAGTATTACCAGCAGAAATGGGCATTAATGGCTGTAGATCTGGCTACTGGAAACCTCTGGAGATTTTGGGCCTCGATAAATAAAATCTTGAAACCTAGAGAAGGCCCAAGAGGTCAGGTTTCTAACCAAGAATGGGAAAGATTCTTTGGGGCCCTATTTAAAGAACAGGAAGTAGGAAGGGAGGACTTGGTTAGCCACAGGGAGATGGAATTGTATGATAGTTGGAAAGTAGAGGATTTTTCAGTGGATAAAATCCTCGACTATATCAAGGGGCTGAAATTAAACAGGGCCCCTGGACCGGACCAGATAACTGCGGAAATTCTGCAAGCCAATCCTCAATGGTGGGCTCAAATATTATTCCCCTTATTTCAAGCACTGAAAGATGGAGGACCTATTCCACAATCATGGTCACAAAGTTTAATTATTCCCATCTTTAAAAAAGGGAATCTCTATGACCCTGCCTGTTATAGGCCAATTACTTTATTGTCTATACCAGGCAAAGTTTATGCAAAAGCCTTGGCCACAGACCTTCAGAGGTGGGTGGATGAAGCTGCTATAATTCCAAACGAACAATTTGGATTCCGGAAAGGCCGATCTACTTTAGATTGTTGTTACATTCTCACACGTCATCCACAAATACTCAAAGATCAAGTCTGACAAGCTGTATTTGGCTTTTGCAGACATGTCTAAGGCTTTTGACACAGTCCCTAGGGAGACATTATGGGCCAAGTTGAGGTTGCTAGGCTTGGAAGAGAAGTTATTAGTAGCTATAATTCAATTACATACTAATAATGAGGCTCGAGTCAAGGGAGCCCAAGGCTAAGGTTCCTCGGACCCAATCCCAATAAGGAGGGGGGTTAGGCAAGGATGCGTACTTGCTCCCCTGCTATTCAGTCTCTTTCTTTCTGACTTGCCATCAGTTATCCAATTAAAGCTAACCCATGCACCTAAGATTGGAGATGAGTTATTGGGCTTACTGCAGTTTGCGGATGATATAGTGTTAATATCACAAACAGAGATCGGTATCAAGAGGGCTGTTGATCAGCTCCAAGGATATTGCCAGACTAATGGCCTGCAACTAAATGCACTTAAGACCAAGATACTGGTTGTGGGTAGTAAGAAAATTCCTATTAGCTGGAAGATGAGAGTGGGCTCTATTGCCCTAGTTACATCCTTGACCTATTTGGGAGTTGTATTTAGTTCTAGAGGAACCTGGTCAACTCATTTGAAGATGAGAGCAGGAAAAGCCTTGCAATCAATAAGGACTTTGATAAGGGCTCTTAATATTTCTAAAGGGATTTCGAATACAAGCATCTTGAACGTCTACAAGGCCAAGATCCCCCCAATGTTGTTCTTTGGAATAGAATTAGTTCCTTTCCCAGATATAATAGTGCTGGAAAGAGTGCAGAATTATTTTTTGAGGAGACTGCTTAAAGTGGGGCCCAGTGTTCCGGGGGAAATTTTGAGGGCTGAAACGGGAATCCCATCCATCTCGGTGCTTGCTAAGAAGGCTTATTTAAGGTATTGGCTGAGACTGCTTAGCCAGGAAGCGGAATCAGTTACACAGCACTGTTTAAGAGAGGAGTTGCTGTACAATGGAACTTGGTCTTATCCCTGGCTCTTACATTTAGTGGGGTTGGTTAGAGAAATGGGATTTTCCTTTGAATATTTCTCCGGGAAATCATTCATTGGGATTAAGGAGGAAATCTTCCAGAGATTAAAAGATATGGCCAACCAAGATGAGTTGGCAAGGGTACAAACTTGGAAGGTTGCTCCTTATTTGAGTGATTTTTAAGACCTCAACCAACCAAGAAAGATATTTGGATATATTATCTAATCCAAATTTACGTAGAGCATATACCCTCTTACGCTGGCAACTTGTCGAGATGGCAGTGGTTGAGGGGAGACGTAAACGGACTCCATTTTCACAACGATTATGCAGTTGCTATGTAAATACAGTGGAAACCACTCAACACTTCCTTTTGGAATGCCCTAGGTATGCTTCTCTAAGGGCAGTATGGCTAGCTCTGCATTTATCCCTGGGAAAAACTTTTGATTCAGAAGGTTGTTATGTAGATTTCCTTAAACTATCAGAGAAAAAGGCTATTATAGCTTTGGCAACCTATGTGTTGCTGGCCTCTAAGAAAAGAGCTTCTATTAAAGAAAAGTTGAATAGTAATATAAAATAGGAGTATGTTTTGACCTGATGTAAGTAATAAAAAAAAGTACCAAGGAATTATGTCCTAAGTAACTTGTTTGGAAATGTTCTATCCCTTGTATATATATTATAATATCTGTTAGTAAAATTGTATATCTGTTGATACAAAGAGGAGCCATATTAGAGTAACTAACGCAATTATAGTAACTGTTCGCAATGATGCAAGGATGAGTTTAGTTTCTTTCAGTGGACAAGCTGTGCCAAGGTAACCCCTGTAAAAGAGCAAGGCAGTTCTAGCCATATGCTCTTATTGGGACTCTATGGTAGAGTTGGGCCTCAGTATGAGTAGATATAGGGCCTTGCTGAAGTCAAGGGGATTTAAATGATTTAAATTATTCAATTTGGGCTATGGAACTTTGATTGAATTCATAAACAAGAAAATGTATGTGTTATATTATTATACTATTTTATTTTATGTTGTACATCTTGTATATTATGTATATTTGTATGGGCTACGGCGAGAGCCAGTGCTGGAATAAAATTATTACTTACTTACTTACTTACTTACAGTCACAGATTTTCAGAGACAGGTTCCTGCCCAGCGGGTTTACAATTTAAAATGAACAAGGGTGAGGAGAACAAAAGACAGACACACACATATATTCCCATTTTACAGATGGGGAACTGAGGCTGAGACTTGCCCAAGGCCACCCAGTGAGTTCATGGCTAGGGCAGGATTCAAATCCTGGCTGTCCAGGTCCAGCACCTTATTCACAATGGCTCTTACTGTGTCCGTTCTACTGCTAACATGTCTGAATACATCCATATTCTTATACTATGTGTAGAAAGGTGCTAGCTCAAACACCTATAAAACATATATTCATATGAAAAAACACTGTGTTTTAATTGCAGAGGGCAAGAAAAATAATTTGGGACATAGAATTCTTGTATTCTCATCTCTGGCTGTATTCTCATCTGTGGCGGCAGTGGCGGCAGTGGGAGGGGCGAGGGAGATGCGGCAGCGTGGAGGAGCCGGCGGCCAGAAAAAGAGCCGGTGCGAATGGGGATCTGCCGCGGCTTCTCTTGCGCATGTCAGAGCGCAAAATCCTGCCCTGATATGCGCGAGAGAAGCCACGGCAGATCCCCATTCACACCGGCTCTTTTCCCCGCCACCGGCTCCTCCGCACTGCCGCGTCTCCCTCGTCCCTCCTGCTGCCGCCACCGCAGGTGAGAACACAGCCTCTGTTGTTATGTGTTGCATGACAGTTGTACTGTATTCTTTTCCCAGGACAAGATGTTTTGTATTGGCTTGTGCAAAGGAGGAAAAGTTATCAATTATTTTGATCTTCATAAAAGTTTAGTTCAAGTTTTTGGTGAAGACTTGGACCAGTTTAGACTTTATATATCTATGAGATGAGAGACAATCTTAATTTTTCCACAATGCAGAATTAATAGAGAAGAACAACATTCATGACTCTGAAATACTGGAGAAGTAATATTGGAAAAAAAGTCATACATTTACAGTAATAATTTCTGAGGAGTGGGAACAAATCTTTCTCTGTGTTATCGGTTCTCAAGCTGGGGGTGGGCCTCAGGATTGTGTGCAGAAGGTATTTTGAGGGGGTGCTAGAAGGACTACAGTTATCAAACACCATGCTTCACACACTGGTCGTTTTTACACTGACAGCTCCTGCCCCCATTCAGTGTTCAGGCGGATGCGTGGGAACGTCCATGTATATGGCCAGTAGTGGGTGGGGGGAATGGGTGTCCGCTCAGTGTTTGCCTGTGTGAACACCCAGCAGGATGGATGGGGGTGTGCGCGCGCTCCTGCGCAACACCCACCTCCACCCACTGCGGCTAAACGCCCATCCCCCAACCACCTCTGTCCATGTAAAAAGGTCCATAAACTGAGCTGTGGAAATCTCCAAAATAATAGGGAAGTAAGGGGGAGAGAGTGTGGCCCTTTTTTACACAGTCGGAGGTGGGTGGGGGGATGGGTATTTAGCTGCGATGGGTGAAGGTGTGTGTGTGTATCGTTTACACAGACACACCTCCACCTCCACCCATCTCCACCCAAGGAGCCTCCTCCGGTTTTTTGGAGGGCTCCGTGGGTGGAGATGGGTGTGCAATGGGTGGAGGTGGGTGTCGCACAGGAACGTGCACACACAAACACCCATCTCGTTCGGTGTTCACACGAGTGAACACCAAGCAGACACCCATTTCCCCCCCTCCGGTCGTATACACAGACGCCCCCTGCACACCCGCCTGAACACCGAATGCGGGGGGGAGGGGAAGGGGGAGAGGAAACATGTAAAAACAGCCAGCATCAAAGAACAAGAGGGAGAGACGAGAAGCAGTAGGAGGGTGGGAAGAAGGGGAGGAATACAGGGAGTCAGATGTATGTGTATTTCTGTGGTGCAAGGATGGCTTATAGCTACTACAGACAAGCAGAAAGAAGAGTGTTATCCAAGAACAGTTAGAGAACTGCTGCTCTCTGTCTAGCACAATGTTGAATACACTCCTGTCGGTCCAAACCTTTTGGGAATGGGCACAGCCGGACTTTCCATTGGCATGAGGTCCGACCCCCGTAGAATGCCTTGACATCATGGCACTCTGTGGAGGGAGGGCCTCCTGTGGACACATTGAACCTGGAGAAGAGTCTGACTGCATTGAGCCTGTATTTGGATTGGACCCAATGCACTCAGGCGAGGCTCAGGCCCAAAATTATGGGCCTGAGCAGGACTCTAACCATTCTGGTATTCAGTAAGTTCAGTTTTCTATATACTTTTCTATACTGTACATTTCTTGTTTGATTTTGTTTTGAAATTGAAGTTTCCATGCTCATACTTAAATTTAAAAAATCTTTTTATTCTCTATTTTCATCTGCAGGAAGTTACATCAGCAGTTTGAAATGTATAAGGAGCAGGTGAAGAAGATGGGTGAAGAATCACAGCAGCAGCAGGAGCAGAAGGGCGATGCCCCAACCTGTGGTATCTGCCACAAAACAAAATTTGCCGATGGCTGTGGCCATAACTGTTCATATTGCCAAACTAAATTCTGTGCACGTTGTGGAGGAAGAGTGTCTTTACGCTCAAACAAGGTAAGGAATACACTTAAAATTACAGTGTAAAAATTACAGTAAAAATTACAGTGTTTTTACACTGATGCTGCTTAATGTAACGGGATGTTCTTTGGTATGGAAGTTCTTTGAAGACTGTTATTGATTCACCGTTATGTAACTTATATGATTGGAAAGATACCTGTTTGAAATAAATTTGCCCAGTAGTTGTTTCATCAGAATCTCTTGCAGTAGCTTACTGAAGCTGCTGAAACAGTTTCTCCCTCAGGAACAAAAATATATTGGCTTATGGGTCTGTTGAGACCTTTTGCCCTTTTCGAAAAGAATCTTCATGAGAACTGTGGGTCTTCTATGGATCACTGAGTATTGTTTTCTGTGTAATATATTCAAATGGGTAGTTTATGCATGTTTGGATCCAGTTGGGAGATCATGGTTAGAAGTGGAAGGAAGCATTTATTACCACCCCTCTCCCTCCTCCCCCTCCTTCTCTCCTGTCCTCCTTCTCCCCTGCCTCCCTTGAGGAAATCTCCTCTGTGCTCTCCTCCTCCAACCCTTCCACTTGCCCCTTGATCCCATTCCTTCCCACCTCCTCACCTCCATTACTCCCACTGTCGCCCCCTCCTTCCTACACATCACCAACACCTCCCTCTCTACTGACTTTTTCCCTTCTGCCTTCAAACATGCCACAGTCTTTCCTATTCTCAAAAAGTCCACTCTTGACCCCTCTGACCCTTCTAGCTATCGTCCTGTCTCACTCCTTCCTTTTGCTTCCAAGCTGCTTGAACGTGTTGTCTACTCCC